>PVJI01020214.1:0-29402 GCA_004026765.1 Micronycteris hirsuta | reverse complement strand
CTTTCCCTCCATCTCCCTGAAGGTTCATAAAATTATTAGGTTAGAAATGATCATCCAACTCAACCCCCACCTGATAAGAACATTCACGGTCTTCTATGGTCAGAGTGATCTGTGCTTTTTGACAGTGAAACATACATGTATCTTACTACTCAGTATCTCACTACTTCTAATGCTCTCATTCATTTGTTCATTCATCCATCCATTCAGTTAACTACTCGGTGTCAGGTACAATTCTAGGCACTGGAAATAAAGCAGGAGGAAATGTACAATGAATACCTCTGAGAGTATAATTTCTAGTGGGCGAAGATCGTAAATAAGTAAATGAATAAAGCATGTCAGGTGTTGATAAAGACTACGGAGGAAAATTCAGTAGGGAGATGAGATAAAGCAAAGGGTCAGGCAGGAGCACAATTCTAAAAGGGTAGTCAGGAAGCACCAACTTCCAGTTATTCTAGCAAAACGCCGACTACCAAGGGCACCTGGCTGCACAAACTCTATTTGTTGTTCTGAATGGCCGTAGGTCTTTCCTTTAGATTTTCTAGGAAGTCTCATTCTCCAGTGCCCAAGATCCACACTTTTTCTTTTCCCTCCTTGAAATAGCTTCTTTTCCAATCTTAGCTTCTCTTCATTCATAATCCTTCCTTCTCTTTGGGGCTAATGATTGCAAGCATCCTGGTGTCTTCTCTCACACATTGTTTGTGGGTAGTTTTTATCGCGTGCTAACAGGTGGCACGGGCCATTTTTGCTAATGTTTTGTGCAAATGGCAACATTCAGTAAAATTACAATAACTTTAGTTTTACATATTTTTTCAATGAAACTTTTTGCGATTTACTATAAAATGTATACTGAATTATTTTTCTTAAATTTTAAACAGACAAATACTAGAAAACTCACTGGAAATTGAAATAAAAGTAATAAAGTATGTAAAAATTCCGATTTATTGAAAATATTTTGAAAAAAAGTACGTAAAATATGTAAAAAAAGAAAAAATGAAGTTTTCTTTCTTAAACTTCATTGTAAAAAAAGAAGAATGAAGTTTTAGTAGTGTTTTTTTGTGTGATAATCGTTAAAACATACATACATAATTCACCATTGTATGTGTTAGAGACCGAAATTTTGTCCTTTGGAATTCGTATATCTGCATGTTAGCATCCCTTTAGAGCAATAAAAAAGTACAAAAATAAACATATTTATATGTTACCCGCATTCTACCGCTAGTCTACAAAACACGTATTTATACATGTCCCGTGCTCTACCAGTCAATGTAATACGTATAAATATGTTTCCCGCATACAATGTGTGATATGGTTCCCAGAACAGGCAGACTATTCCAGGGGCGCTCTGACCAGCACAGAAAAAAACAGGCCATCACCTCTGACATTCTTTATTCTGCATACTTTATATCTGATGGTGCAAACACAATTGTGCCCACTTTTTTTTTGCAACCATATTGCACTGTTGACTCATACAGAACCTAGAGTCAGTAAGATTGTTAAGAAATCATGTCTCCCAACTCCTGTGCCCCAGGCTCTTTCCACTTTATGTAGTCTCCTCCCTCTCGATTCCCAGCTTTGGGGAAAATTAAACCAGTGAGTGCAGTGGCTGAGGCGCCAGGACACACCGCACGTAACGCCCCCTGGGTGTCCTCTTCTGCTCCCTTGAACTCTGCCTACTTTATCCTAGAGATTTGATCAACACCATCCCAATCTGCAAAGTTTTAAAGTGCTGAGTTATCATCTGCCTATTTTTTCCTCTCTAATGTTTAAAAAGAAATCAATTGATGGCAGCTTATGTTTCTGTCCTTTGCTTTCCTTGCCAGAGGTGAATCCCACTATTTCCAAGAGAGCACAGGCTGTGTTCCTTGTGTTCCTGCCCCGAGGCTTCTCCAGCTGCCAGGGGCCTGTGGCGGGGGGGCCGGGGGGGGGAGGGCGCGGTCAGGGGTTGTCACCAAGAAAACTCATACTCTCTTCTCACAGCACTTCTCCTGCTCATGAAAATTAAACTATGTGGTATGGAGGTTAATATGCTCATATACCCAATCCCAAGGCATTCTTTTTTATTCTCTATCTTCCAAAATAAACAGGGACAAGTCATCAAAAGAGGCACTAAGATACAGTTTATTATTGCTGTCGTGAGGGTTTAAATCCACTGGTCATTGGCTGTGGGATCTGGATAAGTTACTCAGCTGCTCTGTGACTCCCCCTCCCCTCCATAAAACAGAGTTAATAATAGTAGCCATGTCTGAGGTGCACTGTAATCGTTAAATGAGTTCCATGTGGGAAGCACTGGGGACCGTAACTGGCACATAGTGAACACCATGTGTTACCTTCCATTGGGGGTTAAAATTAAATACATAAATTCATAGTTCATTCCCAATTATTTGGAGGCAGATTATCTGCCCTGTGTTTTCCCCAGGAGAAACAGCGTGACATAACAGGTTCTGGAGTCAGACCCAGAAGAAATAGTAACTGAGCTCAATTGCGTGACCTTGGCCATGTTATTTATTCTAGGTAAGCCTCTGCTTTCTCATCTGCCTAACGAAGATAACACCTTCTTCACAGGGCTGTTGTGGCATCCAAGTGAGTTGTGTTCATCATGCACCATGAAACACCTACTGAATGTACAGCTTTGGATGCACAAAATGCCATGTGCATCCTTGGTTGGAGAAGATTATTTCTTGAAGAAGAGAATTTCATCATCCTAATGCTACAAAGAGACCTTGGCTCCTGACTTGCTTTTTCTAATAAGGGGCCATTTCTCTTGTCCTGGCTGTCCAGGTTTCACCAGACACAGGTTATCTTTCCCTTCCATCCCTGTGAGCTTCCTGGAGCTCCATCCTGTGATATCTTCACCCATGTTGACTCCCTTCACCAACAGTACATCCAAGGTTCAGACCCTCCTCCAAACCTGGCATCGGGGAAGTAAAGCATCCCCAGTGACTACAGGCTTACGGGTTACTCCTTCTGACTTGTTAACAGAAATTGCTTTGTGTGGACAGGACCAGGTGAGGAGCATCACCAGAGTGGGCACATGAGCCACTGAGACAAGATTAACAAGGGTGGGAAGGGTAATGCTCCACAGGCGACTCACTCAGTCATGCACGTACGTTGCCAAGTAGCCCGTGTAACTGGTGTGTGCGAATTTCTTTACCGCCTTAAAAAAAAAGCATCACTCAAGTACAACATCACATTTTGGAGTGCATAGAATTTCTCTTGACACCTTGATGACAGCAGTCAGCAGCTACGCTTGTAAAATGACAGAGCTAGCGTCGCTCCTTCCACATGCCTCACTTTATACATGAACGAACTTAGAAGTGCAGGGACACGTCCGTGTCACACAGGTAAAGGTCTGCTCATTCCACTGTGTCCCACAACTTCATATCCCTGCTGATCCCTAGGGTTTGGTATCCGTGCAGCAGTGATGCAGATATTTTGCTGGTTTCCTAATTTCAGCCCTTTACGGTACATGGAAAGAAAAGAATAGTTTGGGCAAAGTGCTTCTAGAAGCTAATCCAGAAACCAGTCTTGCCCAAGAAATGCTTTTTCTGTACTGTCTTCCTTGAATCATTCACAACGAAGGCATGCCCTTGTTTATCTAATTTTCCAAGTAAATGCCATCAGTCACCTTGGAACAGGTTATTTCCTGCTGATAAACAGCCCTTGACGAGGCAGCAAGCAGTCAGTTTCAACCACCTGGTCATTAATCCCTAGAAATGCCCTACATCCAAATTCTTAATTGCTGAAACAAATGGTTTCCACGGGTGATTAAACATCCGAGCAAATCCGCAGCATTTGCTAAATAGCAAAAGTAGTTCTTTGTGCACTATTCCCACGCTTCTCCCCGCAGTCCCAGGGAAGGCTGATGGACAAGTCAAGAGGACAACGATAGTCGCAAAGAGGAGGTCTGAGGATGCGGGGACAGCGTTCTTGTCCCCTCCTCAGATGTCATTCTGAGACAGCAGGTGAAACCACGAGGTACGGGCATGTAAGAGAGGAAGGGCTGGCAGGGAAACATCTCAGTGAAGTCTCAGTCTTGATTAAATGAGGGTCTCTGTTGGGAAGTTTTAACTAGAGAGATATTTAAACAGGATTTGTGGGCACAGTTCTCGAAGAAATGGCCTCTTAGCAGTCATATTGTACCAACATCAGCATTTAGGTCTGGCCTTCTCAACAGGCTACATCATTTGCCTGCCTAGCTGTTTGGTTTTTCTGAAGGCTCTACACTTCCCCCCACCATTCCCTCACTTCCACTCCCACAGTCATCATTCAAGTAGCTCCCCCAGGAGCAGCCGGTTTACACTGTGTGACTCTGGCCCCAGGCTGATTGGTCCAGCCATGAACCCTGATCTGACATAAGCCAGTCAGAGCCCTTCGTACAATTTTTGGACTTGAGGCCAGAGCTTAAAGCCAATATCTTTCCATTGCCTAAAACATATGTGCTGAAGCTCAGAGCACCGTGTGACTGACTATGTTTTCCTGCCTTGCCTTCCGGAGAAAGGGAGGCAGTCGATTTGGAGAGAAAAAAATGAGAGAGAAACTGAGAAAAACAAATGAAAAGGGCAACAGAGATGGTTGCGATGAGCTTTTATTGCTTGTTCCAGTTGTTCCTGGAGTCTGTAGCTCTGATCTTGGATGCCTGAGGCCCCCTGGCACCTGAAGAATAAGTTTCTTCACGTGGAATTAGGAAACTGTCACTGCAAACAAAAAGTCCTAACAATTGTGTTTCTTTCTTCCCTTTGATACTGCCTTTAGGGTGGATCATTTAAGTCCAGGGGCATCTCTACAGTAACATATGTGTTATCGTTAGACAGACATGAGATTACTCATTTTCCTGCAATCTTGGCTTTTCCTGATACTGTCTAGTCGTGGAGAAGTAGATCATCTTCGCTGCCCCAAATCAAGAACACCCAGATCTACACGGAAGCACAGCCGGTGCTAACGGGCAGGTGGTGTTAGGAGTGCAGGTTTCTTCATCCTCTGTCTCCTGTCACCAACCTGGTGTTTTTGTGGGTGACCTGAGTCATTATGGGGATCAGAGAGGTTCTGTGGGAGGGGCTGACCCTTCGCCCTGAGTTTGAGAAGTTGCTCTGCCCACTCCTGTGCAGCTGGTGGCAATCATGAGGTCAGGAGAATTTTCTGAGATTCTCTTTGCAGGACCAGCTTCCACCTTCTCCACTTCGCCTCGGTAAGCACAGAGCAATCGTGGCTCCGAAAAGGAAGCATCCCCTCCCCAGGGTGAAGCAAGGGCCCGTAAGTGAGAATGATTTAGAGAGGCCTGGGGGGTCTTGAAACTGATTTATTAAAGCAAAAATGAGGTGTGTTTGTGAACACGAGAAGAACGGACACATAAGAGAATAACACTGGCCCCTCCCTGTCTCCCCGTTTTTCCACCGTTCCCTCCCCACTGGTCTGATGTCCCTCGCTTGAGAGATTCACTGTAATTATTCTGCCTGATTCTCCAGGTGAAGGCAGCTTCTGAGCCGATGAGTGTATAGGTGTTTGATGTCTTCCTCCTCTTCCCATCACGCTGCCCTCGGCACACAGAGCCCCAGACGTGAGTTCCCAGGCAGCCCTCAGTTCCCCTAGCGGGGCCCTGGATGCTTCCAGCCTCTCCCCTCCATTCATGAGCCCCACTTCAATGGCCCCCTGTGTATGCACAGTCTTGTTGTCTGTTGATTATCCTGTGGCTAATATGTTTGCAAACGAATGTCTTATGAACAGAATGCCAGTCCCAAAGAAATGCTTTTAATGGTGGAATTCCAGGCAAAGTATGAGATGAGTTGAGGAGGTAGGTCTCTGAGGCTGTAGGTATAAATAATCCATTCCCGATGCTCTGGAGCAGTTCCTATATCACTATGTTGAGTTTCTACAAAAGAATTCCATGGTCCAGTAAAGTGCTCAGTTTTATTCTATTTCATGTTGTTTTGTTTTTATTGAGGATCTTTCCTTCTGAAGTTGTAACCACGGCACAGCATACTATTTCCCTCAGTCTTTTAAAGTGTGAGGATTGAGTCATTCAGAATCTTGGGCACTCAGGCTAGGAACAGACATTTATGGAGAAGCCCTACAATGTCTAACATATTACCTCACAAAAACTGAAAGGAGAGCGAGATGGAAGATTTTATACATATATACATACATTTATGTACACAAACATATACTTATATGTGTACACAGATCTCAAATATTCTCAGTTCTGGCCTCCCTGATCCTGACATTGACTGAAGAGCTTTCAGACCAGCAGGCAGGCCCTCACAGCACATCATTTTTTAACAGCTGCAGAAAGCACAGTTGCACCTGGACTTGAGTCGGCAACCAACACTTGGTTCTGAATCCCCACACAATTCATTCAACAATTACTAAGGATCTGTTGTGTCCTAAACACTGTGATGGACTGATGAGAGCTTCATGTTTTCCCGCCCACTGACCAGAAAGACTGTATTAGAAAATGCTTAGGGCACCTAAGAAAATGCACTACATTTGCCATATATAAAGGATCATTAAACTTTTCATGGTAACTGAGCAATGCTTTGATTGCTAACACATAGGGGAAAGAGGCACGTGATAGTCACTTTTGTATCTAATTCTAGAGGTAGAATTATACTCCTCCTTCCACTAAATTCAACATCTTCAGTTCTCAGAATGACTTAAGGAGAGACTATAACCCAGACAGAAATAGATCAGAATCAGATCATGATCAATGACAATGAGACGATTTGCAAATGATTTCCCACTAGCCTAAAGTAGTTTATTTGCCATTTAGTACTTGGTGTACCACATTTAAATTTTTCAAATGTTTTTGAGTTGACTTCGTCTAAATTCTCCTGAAACGTTAGGTTTTATAATGAATTTTTCCAAATTAAACAGTAGTTGGGATGGTTTTTCTTCCAGGTACCCACCACTGCACAATGTACTACCGCAAAACTTAGTAGCTTAAAACGAGTTATTACCTTCCATGGTTCTGGGGCTAATTGGGCCGAGCTAGGTGATTCTCCCTTGGGATCCCTTCTGCGTGACTGGTGAGCAGCCATCTGAACCTTGACTAGGCTGAAGAATGAAATGGTCACCCTGTGGCTGGCAGTTGACACTGGCTGCAGCTGCGCCTGAGACTTCAAGCTGGTGGCCTCCACAGGGTTTGGGCTTCTTATAGCACAGCACTGGATTTCAAGAGGGAGAGTCAAGCAAGTAAGCATTTTAAGGGGCCCAGGCAAAAGTCCAAGGCTTCTTGGCTCAGAAATTGTACAATATTACTTCTGCTGCTTTTCATTGGCCAAGACTGAGCCGCAGCACCAGTTTAGATTCAAGGGGAGGGGGCGCTAGAGAGACAGGAACAAGATGCTTTTGTGTGTTTGGCATCAGCTGAAGCAGCTGGAGCTGGTGGGCCAGGTCCAAGACCACACGTCTGGGTCCATAGTACTACCTGATGGCTCTCTCTCTCTCTCTCTCTCTCTCTCAATCTCTCTTTCCATGGCATATCTTCACCTGACTTTGGCTTCTCACAACAGGGTGGTCTCAGGGACTTCTTTCTTGGTCACTGGATTTTCCCAAAGATGTTCTTAAAAGTTCCAGAACATCACTTCTGCCATACTACATTATGAAGCCATGCCTCTGAATGAGGAAAGGAATTGATGAGACAAGCTGCAAGTGTTCCTGCCACCTTCAAAAACACGGAGCTCTCCTGGAGCTCTTCTACTGCTTTGCCACATCTCAGCCTAAATGTCACTTCCTCAAAGTGGCTTTCCTTGATTCCCCTATGTGATATTGTTATTTATAATGAGAAATATGTACTTGCTTTTTACACTGTGTCTGGCACAAAGCTCCTGAAGCCCTTGGAATTTCCCGAGGAGAGAGATCAAGGTGCCTTTTGTTATGTTAACGAGGTGACTTCCAGAACACACAGCAGAATGAGGACTGGTCGCCAGAACAGCCCACCAGGTAGGTGGTTGGGTGTTGGAATGTTCATTCCCTTCCCCTGACTTACAGGGAGAGGAGAGTGGCTGAGGTGGAATGAATCACTAATAGCCAATGAATTTTATCAGTCCTGCCTTTGTGGTGAAGCCTCCATAACAACCTGAAAGGATGGGGTTCAGAGAGCTCCCAGGTTGGTGAACACGTGGAGACTCGGGGGTGGCAATGGTGCCCGAAGAGAGCATGGAAGCCCCGTGCTCGGTCCTCATACCTTGTCCTAAGTATCTCTTTCATCTGGCCATTCCTGAGCTATATCCCTTTATAACAATAAACTGATGATCTAGTAAGTAAAATATTCTCTGAGTTCCATGAGCAGCTTAACCAAATTAATTGATCCTAAGGAGGGGACATTAGAATCCCTTCCATCTGATCAGTTAGAAGCGGAGGGGACAACCTGGACTTGTAACTGGCAACTGAAGGGAGCAGGAGACAGTCTTGTGGAATCAAGCCCTTAACTTTTAGGAACTGATGCTGTCTCCGAATAGATAGGGGCAGAACTGAGTTGAATTCTGAACTCAACGCCCAGCAGGTGTCTAGAATTGCTCAGTGATGTTCGGGAACCTCCCCTCCCACCGCCGCCACCACATACACACACATTAGAATTGGGTTCAGAGCTCCCTTTATCCTGGAATACCTTAGGAGCTCTTTCTGAATGTTCATATAAAAATGCGCATATAGTAGCAAGTGCTACTCCGCTTCGCTAAGAATACTTAACTATGTGTTTCCTTCAGTAGCTGCTGCTGAGAGCACCCGTCTTGCTCACGGCATCCCAAATACTCAGCATAGTACACACAGCACATACAGTGACCCTGCAGTAAATAGTAGCCAGCTCTGGAGGCTGATTGTGTCTGCAGTAAACCTTGATGCAACTATCCTTTGGCTTCACGAGTCAGGCTAAACCTTCGGTCTTTGTTTCCCTCTTTTATTTTTTCCCCCTTCGACTTTTTCCCAAACATATGTAAGCATATCTTCAGGTTAATAACACCATCAAGACCTGTCCTGAACCACTTTTTTTAGCAGCAGCTCCTGTGGGCTGGAGTAGTGATTATCAAGCATGAGATGGAGATGGGGTGGGGACATAAGCTGTTCCTGAAAATGAATCTACCATGATGCACCAGCCAGGAGCTTAATAGGGAGCATGATCTTCAATTTGCTGAGTGTAGCTCTACAAGGAGCCCTGAGCTGGGCTTGTGACATGCCATATCTCAGAGGATTTCAGCTGCTGCTACTGCTGCAGGGGAGGATTGATGACTCTGATAAGAGATTTGAACACAGTCCTCTTAAAAACCGGAAGGGCTGGGGTCACTGGGCTAATTAGGATTGCAGGCATGTATGTGCGTGCCATACATAGTAATGCATGTATATTATATACATAGTACGGAAGAGTAGAATATGTGAGGATAAAGCAAAAGCCAAAGGACAAAGGCAACAGGCAATCTAATCCACTTAATGGGTCACAGAGCTCAGAGCTGAGCCGCAAATGCATCATTTGATAACGGTAATGAAAAAGACAGCAATCTATATCTACAAATAGCATTAAGGCAGATTTGGTTTAGAGGCCAAACTAAGTTGATGTGAAATTTACGAGGCTGGCTGGCTGTCAGATATTTTTGATGAGGGGGTGCATTGAATTCCTTCACTTCTCTGTTGGACCTTCAGTGAATTAGGTCTTGTTTCCAAGATGGGACTTTCAGACATGTTTTGTTTAAATGACAATCATTTTGCCACCCACATTTGTCTTAAGACCGAGGATGGAAATTTTACAAGTGGGTGAGGCCTATTTAGTGGTCCCTTGGAGCATTTCATTTCCCTGTGCAAACTGTGAGTCCCCTGCTCACAGGAGTGTGCATGCGCACGCCACATGCATACTCACACATGCACACACAGAGTTAAAAGCTGCCAGTGGTCTGAGCTGGAACTTGCAGCAAGGCATGTGTCTCCATCATGACTTAGCAGCTGGACCTAGAAAATGTCTGAAATGTGTGCCCTAATGTTTTAGACAGTGTGCTTTGTGTCTGTGAATCCCATTACAATCTTCCTGTGCAAAATGCTATTGAAAAGGTACATTATTTTCAACCAAATTTCTAATACATCCTCTACAGTAATCACAGCACATTGTATTGCAAAATATGCAGGATGCATTACGCTTTTTTCTCCTTATGATGCCTCAGTCAATATCAAGTAGCACTCACAAAGGGTAATGAAGCCAGCTTTCAACACAGCAATGTTCCCACAATTATGTGCTGATTGACCTTCACTTTGTGCTGTGCCTGCAAAGAAAGGGACCCTGATATATTGCACAGAGCAGAACATGTGCAAGTAAGATACCTTGAAGTGAGCAATGAGCTTACTTCAGCATGTGATAGGAGTTTCACTCTAGGCTTGCTCCTAATTCAAGTTACAGCAGACCAAATTGGAAGTTTGAGAAGGGATTCTGGAGAAACGGTTTTTAAAAAGTCACCCCAAATTTTAGATCTTCACCTATTTCATAAGAAATGTTACAAATGAAGTCAATTTATTGACTTATTCCACAAATCTAACCTAAGCCTATGTTCCTCGTGAAGGAAATAAGGTGCATAAGGTGCAACTTCATAGATAAATTCTCGTCCTTCTTTAATGCTTCTTATTGTCTTTTGTAGGTCTCTAGGTAACAAGCAGACTCAGGAATATATAATGATTCAAATACAACTGACATGTGTTTCTTGCTCACCTAACAGCCCAGGGCAATTTGAAGTCATCAGCACTGGTGGTCATGGGAAGCATGCTCATCCCCACAGTTATTCAGAGACCCAGGCTGAGGGAAGCTTTGTCAACAACATATGACAGTCTCCCTGGAGGTCTCCACTGCAGCCAGCTGGAAGGGCAAGGAGCCTGGAAAATCCATGTGAAACGTTGTAGGGACTATGGCCACATCACTTCGGCTCATTCAAGTGGAGCTAGAAATCAGCCAGCCGCACTAGCTGCCAGGGATCCTGAGAGATGTCACCTACCGGGGCGCCCAGGATGAAGACACACAGATTATGGTGGGTGATTAGCCCCCCTGCCACGCTCCTCTCCTCCATACTCTCTTAGCAGTGGGATTCCCAGCTTCACAGGGTCTGTCTCAGTGTTTTAAGACACTTGTAGGGTGCAAGAATTGCTATCTACGGGATGCTCTCAAGTGTCCAGCCAAAACTCACCTCCTAATTCAAGATGGAGATTTGAACATCTATCTGATTATCAAATGAGTCCCTTAGATCTGACACACATGAAGACAAATTTGTTACCTATGCTTATCTGCAAACTGGAGATACTTATGGTACCTATTCATGAGGTTGTGGTAAGGACTGAATAACTTAACATGTGTAAGCTACTCAGAAAAATGCTAGTACATAGTCGATGCCTAATAAATATTGGTTATTATTATTTTCCCTCTTCCCTTCTTCTCCCACAAATCTGTTTTCCTTCTCAGGTTTCATAACACAGCCACCAACTTAATACATCAAACTGGAAGTCAGAGTTGACTCCTTCTTACTCAGCCCTTACGATGCATCACCCAGGCACTTTCAATAACTCTCAGAGCAGGGCCTGCGCTCATTCTCCCTGCCATGTTCTGTGTCAGACACTCACTACTTCTCAACTGAGCGATTGCAAAACCCTGCTGAGGCTCACCCTTTCTGTTGTCTCTTCTTCCTAACTCATCCTCCATAATATAATGAGAATAATATCTTTCAAATACTCTAAAATGTGTTTGCAAACACTTCAAGGGCTGTTTATTGTCAGCCAGGATAAAGTCCACGGTCCTTAAAGCTGAAAAGGTGGATCAAGCCAAATTGGGAAGGTCTTGAATTCTACGCTAGTTCCCACTCCCCACCTCCCTTTCTTGGTTCCAACCACAGCCCTTTATCCTCTTCATCTCATTGACTCTGGTCCTTGTATCTAGAAAGACCACCCTTTTCCTTTCTCCCATAGTTCTCATCCCCAATTCAAACATCACTTCCTCAGAACAGTGGTCCACATCTAATTAATCAGGCCTTCCTCCACTTTCCCCTGGCATTTTATTCATATCTGTATCATGTATCAATTACAATGTGTCTTAAAGTAAATGGGGCCCTGGCTGGTGTAGCTCAGTGGATTGAGCGCAGGCTGCGAACCGAAGGGTCGCTGGTTCGATTCCCAGTCAGGGCACATGCCTGGATTGCAGGCCAGGTCCCCAGGAGGGCCATGTGAGAGGCAACCACACATTGATGTTTCTCCCCCTCTCTGTCTCCCTCCATTCCCTTCTGTCTAAAAATAAATAAATAAATTCTTTAAAAAAAAAAAAAAAGTAAACGGGGCCTGTCCCCTTGATGGGATTCTGAGTCTTTGAATGTTCCCAGGTAGAGACAGTCTCACCATCACGAAACGTTGACATAGTTTTTAAAGTTTCTCAGCATACTGGGGTATAAATATGGAACTTTTGATTTCTACTCCAGTAACTACCTTCACCTGAGCCATGCCAATTCCCTCTCTCCCCTGGGACAGTAGCCCCCCAACACCATGGAGCAGATTCAGGAATTTCCAGGACCTGTTAGATACCAAAAAGTAGTGGGATCTGAATCGAAGACACTGGCTCCTTCTTTTCCTGGCTTTAGGTTCTTCTAGTGTTGAGGAGGCGGGAGGACAGTGGAGGGAAAGTATCCTTGCTTGCTAAGGGTCTCTCCCTGGATTCACCTAGGTTCAGCTTAGTTCCAGCCAATGCTGGTGGCTTCCAAGAAAGTGGCATGAATGGTATTCTTAGAAAGAGTCTGGCTTTAACCCCACATCCTCTGTAATTGAGGACCTCTCCCAGAAGGGTGCCACCATCCCCACATACCGCAGCTGCATTTCCAGGAACAGCAGTGTATACTGTTTGCTGCAGACACTCACTAGGCGAGCCCATAGCTACTGCTTCTCAATTAAACCTGGTCTTCTTCATGTAGAGCCTGGACTACTAGGGCCCTGTCCTACACTCTCTAAGGCCTATGGAAAACTGGGATAAGGTGCAACTTGTCCCATCTTTGCCCCAAACATTTGACACTGTAATCCTTTCAAGCTCATTAACATGACCTTTCATCTTCAGAAATTTCTAGGTTTAAACTCTGCTGTTCAAGTGTATCCCCAAACCTTGTAAGATTCTGGATGAAAGGGAAATGGTAAGCTCTGCCCTAGGATTTCCACATTCCTCCAAAAACCTGTAAAGCCTTCACGTGCACGGGAGCATCAGAGTGCTTCTGGAAGGCTGACTGCTCAGCACACGCCCAGTCAGGGAATGACATGCCATCTCCACATCTGGAAGTTACTTCCAGTCTTACAGGAAATTCTCTTAGACCTCCCCTCAGTTGGCCTTAGGGACACGAGGCAACCTGGAACCTGCACTGCTCCCTCAGCCAAGACTCCTCAACTCTCCCATCCCCCTCTCCTGACGGAGTCGGTGGCCATAAGACCAGCATGGCTCTGGCCCCTCCCAATAAGCCCTGTGGGTGCATTGCTGGCCTCATTTGCTGAAGAGTTTCTTTGGAATGTTCTCTGCTTTGGGCTTTGGCTACAATTCTGGGGCAAGTAAAAACCCACTGTTAAATGCCTAATCTATACGCACACCTCTGCTGGCCTTATCCCTCTTTCTGTAATATATTTTTCTAAATGTACGTCTCCCTGCAGACACTGATAACTCTTTAAAAAGACTTTATCGTCTTCATTTTGTTTCACCATTTCTCAGCACAGGACTGAGCGCTTTGTGGGTATACAATAAACATCTGATATATTATTTCATAATCCCTATGTACACTGAAGTCCCAGGACCATGCGATGCCAACCTCATTTTTCAGAAAGTGGTCCAGAAAGATGAGGTCACTTATCCAAGGGCACACAGCGAGTTCAGATTCCATTTCCCATACAAATTCATACACTTAATGGTGCAGCAGGAGCAGAAGGAAGCCAAGTATATTTGATGACTGGCCTTTGGAGAGAAGAAAGTGGGTAATGGAAAACAGTGCACAAATTCCAAAAGTTAATTTTTGCAGATGAAGCACATTTTTCTTTCCCGGGTCTGGTAGGGTTTGCCAGTATGTGCCGTGACTAATTCCTGTTGGCCCAGCCTAGACTTCCTGTTTTCAGGGCAGCATGACAGATTTGTTGGTATAATTTGGCCTTAATTCATTTCAGGCTGATCCTGGAAACCAGAGGCTCTGTCATGTCTTCATTGCAACATTAACTCCATTTTTCTTTCTTCACTTCTTCTATTAATAAGCAGAGGCCACTCAATAGGGCAATCTTAACTGCCCGCTCAAGGTGACAGCCAGAAGTATAAATAACTCCTCTCATTTACCCTTTTATTCTTTTCCGGGAAAAGTAGTGGTTTATTCTCTTATCTCTCTCGTGGATCCAAAGCTGATAAAACTCATTCAAGACAGCTGAAATTTTTTTTGGTGAAACGAGATTTCCAGGGCCAGCTGCCAGAGGAGAAACAGCACCTCCACCCCCAACCCCTGGCATCCGATGAACACACAGAGAGTCAGTCCATACAAGATTTCCTCTGACCCCTCTGTGTCCACATTTAGGTCCATCTATGAACACATGGGCTGCTTGGATCCTGAGATATTATATAGGGCAGTTGTACTTCTGTGTCGTCTGTAAACACAAAAAAAGCTGCTCACTTATTCAGAAATATCAGGATAGGGGCAGGAGACAGAAAGCAGAAGCCTGCCGCTGTGGCCAGTCTTCCACACGTGGGTGGTCCCACAGGGGAACACTGCATGATCTGTAATGGAGAGTGGCTCTGGGCACAGATGTTTTTTAAAGGACAGTTCATAAGTGAACAGCCCCTTGGCACAGGTACCTGTCTGTCTTGTTCACATTCATGCTTTGGGTGAGGCCTGACCTAAAAATCTACCCCCCATCCAAAACCTTCCTTGGCAGAGAAATAGAAGCCACAACCATAGGTCCCTGGTGAGTCCTCTGCCTAATTGTCAACCAATTACTGTGACCAGGGAGACCTGGAGCGCCAGTTGGCTGCTCTGTGTCAGGTACCCACAGCCAAGTCTGTGAAATGAAGGAGAACTCAGTGAATAGCAGAGGGACACCTGAGACTTGGGGAGCAAGGGAGAGGGCATTGCCCTGAGGAAGGGGTGCTGGGCAGACATCTATACATCAATAGAGACCCCCTACCCTCTTGCTTATTTGTAATCCTTAACTCACTCATTAACATATTACCTAAGATAATTTTGATATTTCACCTAATATTTAGGTATCTTATGTAATGGCTAGAGCAGCGGTCCCCAGCTTTTTTGGCACCAGTGACCAGCTTTATGGAAGACGGTGGGGGGTGGAGGGCGTGGGGCAAGCAGGAGGGAGAGCTTAGGTGAGCTTCGCTCACAGCCCGGTACTGGTCCGCAGCCCAGGGGTACGGGACCCCTGGCCTAGAGAATCTACTGGATATAATATTAGAGATTTTATACTTTTCCCAAAGACAGACTGTGTCCATGACACCCAGGAATTACACACACCACCTACCTTCTCTGCTTTTCCAACATCGTACCATGTGTTAAATTTCTGTGTCGAGTGTCTTGTATTTCCCAATTCCTTTTCTTTCCCATCTCTAGTAGTCACATGAAAAATTTTTAGATATAAAAATTTCAAAATGAAAAAGATGGAGAATAAGTAATACTATCAATCAGTCATGCTTATCCATGGGAAATTTAAAATATAGGGCATTTAGAGGGTCTAAGAGTAGATTATTATATTTAAGTATGTTTTCAGAAGCAAAGCAACAGCAGAATTAGACAGAATCTAGTCTCAGAATGTCTATTAAAAGAGAGGCTTTTACCTTTGTGTAGGAGCTAGAAAGCTGGGCGTTTCCTTTCCTTAACACTTCTTATTCTCATTCTGCTACTGGACAAATAATCATTACTTCTATGACACCAATTCTTGCTCCAGCAAAGGGAACACCAGGCTCCCTCACATGATGGGACTTGGAGTCAATCCCCAATGCTGCCAGCAATGTAACAGAAAAGCAGGAGCTGACCCACCCCCCTCATTTCCATTTCACTCATAAGTAAATGAGGCCAGCCAAGAATTATGAGTGATCATAATGAGGTGTTCTTGTAAGATTTAATATGTTTCTATCTGCCATCAACACAACATTAGCCTTTTGGTATTTCTTATAAATGGGTCTTTCCTCTTCAAAGAACATTTTAGTTGTTTTCTGTCCAAAGATTCACTTAAGCAAAGCATGAAGGGAGACTAAAAGAATAACAATCCTTTTTACCTTTTAAATCACCTCACCAGCCAATATGTAACTCTAATGGGAAGAGATGAGAGGAAGATATTGGGGTTTAGCAATTAGAGGGAGCACTAACCCTTAAATAGAGGGGCGCTGCTGTAAGGGAGACTAAGGCGGGAAAAGGCAAAAAGGAATTACAATTCCTTAAGCAGTTACTTCTTCCCAAACACTTTTCTAGGTATGGAAGTGGCACAAACAAACATAAAAAGACTTCCATCCTTCAAAAGAACGGACATGCACATTAACTAGGAGTGTCTCATGCATAGAAGGTGGCTATCGAATGCTTGTTGGCCTGATGATTTACTGATAATAAAATTCAAATTCTCGCCCTGGCTGGTGTAGCTCAGTGGATTGAACGCAGGTTGGGAACCAGAGGGTCCCAGTTCGATTCCCCGTCAGGGCACATGCCTGGGTTGCGGGCCGCGTCCCCAGTGAGGGCCATGTGAGAGGCAACTATACATTGCTGTTTCTCTCTCTCTGTCTCCCTCCTTTCCCCTCTCTCTAAATAAATAAATAAAATCTTAAAAAAAAAATTCAAATTCTCACACCACACCATACCTGAGTCAAATTCTAGCTTACCATTAACAAACTGTGTGTGGTGTTGCACAGGTTATCTAACCTCTCTGTGTAATTGGGAACTACTTGTAGTATTTGCTCAATGCCTGGCAAATAAATGTAATAGTAGTTAATACTAATATTATTGTTGTTGTTGCCTGCCTCTCCCTTCATCTCCCATCATGCTCCTTCTCCCTCCCTTCTTTAAATCCTGCACTCCAGTCAGACCAAACCAGGGGCTGCTTCCCAGACACATTATAATACTTCAAGTCTGTGATTTTCATTCTAGCTTGTCCATCTAGAGTGGACTCCAAAACCGGTTATAAGCCCTTTGGGGAAAGCAGTGTGGTTTTTCACATTTATAATTCAATCACATAGCACATTGCCTGGAACAGGGTAGACACTTAACACTTATTTATTCAACTGAATTAACTATGTGTTAAACTTAATAGTGCGAATAAACTATACACATCAAAGTAGGGAAAGAGTGAGGAATTCTTCATAGGAAATAAATCATGGAAGATTTCCCATAGGAGCAGGCCGTTTAAATTGCAAGCTTTGGAGAATAAATTCATCAGGGGACCAAGGTTTGGTGTGTTTAAGTGTTGTAGTTAGCTCATGAAAACACAAGACATTTCATAGTGTAGGTGCTCTATAAGCAAGGAACTGAATGAAAAAAGAATGAAGACAAACCTTTGCTCCTAAGCAACAACTTTTTTTCATGTTAAGAAAAAAACACAACTTTGATTGTTTGGCTGAATGTTAGCTTCTCCCTTGCATCAATATTACTATTTTTCTAAACTCATGGGCCATAAGGAAGGAAAGGGCCTTAGCCATTCTGAGGCTTTAATAGACAAGCTAAAAAATAACAAACAACTCTCACTACCATTAAATTCCTCTTCTTTCCTAGTCTCTTTGGCCCCAGTTCATTATTTCTCATAGGCAACAGAGATTTCTTCTCCAATTTATTCTACTTCATCTTCAAGTCTTGTGCAGAATCAAACCTTAGCAACCTGATATTCAGAAAGAAAAGTCTTTAGACTACAGAACTAAACTACAGAACAACCATCATTCAGAACCACCTGAAATCTAAATAAATGTAAATCCTACAACCAGGGAAGTAAAGAAGAAGCCACATCAAGACTGGCAAAAGGGGTGGAGACATGTGACAGGCTGGTCCTATACTCACATGTGACAGATAAAAATCAGGATGGATGTCTCAGCTGCAAAAGTATCCCTTGAGGAACAAGGGGTCCCAGTTTCATACCAGGTCCCCCAACCCATGGTTCCAGTGCCAAGAAGAGAAGTCCCCATAACTTCTGGCTACAAAAACCAGTGGGAGTTGTGGCTGAGTTAGACAGAGGCCTTCTGGAGTCCTACACATTCCTCTTAAAGGGCCTGCACACAGACTTACTCTGATTCACTCCCTCTGAGCTCCAACACTGGGGCAGAAGCTTAAAATGAAACATGGCCATACAGTGAGGAAGTGAATTGTCTGGCATCAGGGCAAGAACTGGAGGGGCAGCTTTCTCCTAGACAGAAGTGTTGTCAAAGGCCATTGCTTCTTTTCTGAGACTTCCCCCTGCACCCCCACAGTGTTGGTTGGTGGCTACCATATATGAGTCTCCATTAACCTGGCCCACAGTGTTTCCCCCACCCTAATGATTCCCTGAGACCCCACCCCATCCCTCATGCTAGCCCTCTCAAGCCATTTCCAGTGACTTTTCCGTATGAATGGCCTGTCTCAGCTCATGCTTCAGACTTTCCTGAAATCTCTCAAACAAGCAACATCTGGCCTCTGCATACCCCGTACCTCTTGCTAAATGGCCCCAGGCATGGCATTGGCAGCAGTCAGCCTTGGTTCGCAGCTTGGTTTCACCCGGACACCTTCAAGCCCAGCACAAGTAGCAGCCATCTGCAGAGTGCTTTGCAGCTCATGCCAGGTAGCCCCAAGCAGAACACAGACAGTGGCTAACCTTGGTGTGTACCTCTTAGGAAGCTCCAGAGCCAGTATACCTGGTGAACAGCTTCAAAGCACACTGAAGAACCATCCAACCACCTCCACAAGTGACACACTCAAGCGGCAGACTTAGCAAGCACAAGAGCCCCAACGAAGTAAGTCCTGCTCTGTGGGCAGGCTCCTGCACAGCTGATCCTCTATAGCTGGTTTGCAGTCACAGCCAGCTCTTGCAGGCGATAGGCCTGGGGGTAAATCCCTCCCAGTGATGTGCCAACAGCAATCAAGATTCAACTACAATAGGAAAGTGTACACAGCCGAGAGGGGGTGGGGGAAGCACACCTGGAATGCCCAGCTCAGATGATCAGGGATGCTGTGCCACTAGATCCTACAGAACACCTACTATATAAGGCCACTGTACCAAGACTGGGAAATGTAGCAGCTCTACCTAATACATAGAAACAAACACAGGGAGGCTGCCAAAATAAGGAGACAAAGAAACATGTCCCAGATAAAAATAACAGAACTCCAGAAAGAAAAAACTAAACAAAATGGAGACAAGCAATCTACTAGATGCAGAGTTCAAAACACTGGTTATAAGGAAAGGAAGCTCAATGAACTTAGTGAGAACTTCAACAGCATAAAAAAGGACATGTGAACTATTAAAAAGAAACAGTCAGAAATAAAGAATCTACTAACTGAAATGAAGAATAATTTACAAAGAATCAATAGTAGAGTAGGTGAAGTTGAGAATTAAATCAGTAATTTTGAATATAAGGAAGCAAAAAACACCAAAACTACAAAAAAGATAAAAGAAGCCAAAAAAATTAAGATAGCATATGGAAACTCTAGGATAACTTTAAGCATAACAACATTTGTATCATGGGATGCTGGAAGGAGAAGAGAGCAAGAAATCAAAAACTTATTTGAGAAAAGAGAGAGAGAAAACTCCCCTAACCTGGTGAAGAATATAGACATACAAGTCTAGTAAGTACAGAGGGTCCTAAACAAGATGGACCCAAAGAGGCCCACACCAAGACACATAATTAATATACCAAATGTTAAAGACAAAGGGAATATTAAAAGCAGCAAGAGAAAAGCAGTTAGTTACCTACAACGGAGCTCCCATAAGACTGTCAGCTGATTTCTCAACAGAAATTTTTCAAGCCAGAAGAGAATGGCAAGAAATATTCAAAGTGATGAAAAGCAAGAACCTATAACCAAGATAACTCTACCCAGCAAAGTTATGATTTAGAATTGAAGGACTAGTAAAGAGCTTCCCAAGCAAGATAAAACTAAAGGACTTCATCACCACCAAAGAGTACTGCATGAAATGTTAAAGGATCTTCTTTAAGAAGAAGGAAAAACAAAGATTGGAAGTATAAACAATAAAATGGTAACGCACACATGTCTATCAACAAATGAATCTAAAAAACAAAATAAACGAACAAGCAGAACAGAAAAAAAAGGAAAGAACTTTTGCCCAAAGTCACATCTTTATAAAATGTATACAAGAGGATCAGCTATTTTCTATTCATCAGTGAGCAGTCAAGTTATCCACTGAAAGGCAGATGCAATACAAGGCCTAAACCAAGACAAATCACCAAACCTCCCATTAGATCTGGCTCTAGAGGTATGGCCAGTGTTGGGCCAGAAGACTTTAAGGTCTGAAAAAAGTGAAGAAGGGGCCCATGCAGAAAGATCGAGTGGTGCAAAGACCTGTGGCAAGAGGAACTTGGTATGTTTGGGGGACAGGACAGCAAGGAGAACAAGGCAAGGGGAGGAGGCAAGAGTGGCAAAGAGATGATGAGAGCAGAGAGATCAAGGGCAATAAGGGACTGGATCCAGACGATCTAGGATGTTGAAGGCCATGGTAGAGTGTCTGAATGAACAAGACAGACACACTCCCTCCCTTCATAGAGAAACAGTCTACCAGGGGAAAGAGATATCTAAAATAGAATTATCACAAACATGATAAGCATGATGAAATAAAATGCAAATATTAAAGAATCATATAATGAAGGACTTAAGACTATCTAAGCAGTTTAGAAAAGGTTTCCCAGCTCTGGCTGGTGTAACTCAGTGGATTGAGCGCAGGCTGCGAACCAAAGGGTCACCAGTTCAATTCCCAGTCAGGGCACATGCCTGGGTTGCAGGCCAGTCCCCAGGTGGGCCATGTGAGATGCAACCACACATTGATGTTTCTCCCCATCTCTTTCTCCCTCCATTCCCTTCTGTCTAAAAACAAATAAATAAAATGTTTAAAAAAAAAAAGTTTGTGAAGAAAATCTCTTTAAAAAAAAAAAAAAGAAAAAGTTTCCCAAGTTCTTTAAAGAAAGTATCTGTCTGGCAATAGAGGAGTTGGGGCAGGGGGTCAAACGGTCTGGGAGGAAGCCCAGAATCAAGAGAGAGTGGAGTGCATTTGAGACAGAAAGCCCAGGGGAGTGGAGCATTGAGTCTAAGGAGGAGAGAGGTGCTGAGAAGGAAGACCAGAAAGTGAGAGAAGGCTGGATTTTAGGAGCCCTTGGTAAACATGGTAGAGATTTGGGTCCATGTCCTAAGAGCAAGAAAAGCCGACTTTAAGCAGTGGGGTGATATAATTGGATTGGAATTTTAAGAAGGTCGCATTAGCCAGTGATTTAGTATGGCGAATGCAGTGTGCAAGGACGGTGGCAAGAGATAACTGGAGAAGTTGGCTGGGTCTGGTTATGCAAGAAAAGATCTAGAAAGCTTCTTCTTTCTAGGAAAAAAAGAGAGGAAAAGTATAGGCAATCTAACATGCACTAAGGAAAATATCAGACATCTCAAGAAGTGTCCCTCTCTTTCCCACTAAATTCATTCTCTTGACCAATGAGGCTGGAAGTTATTTTTCCATCTCGTTTTAGCTTCATGGTAACAGCCAACAAATGGGCCACTTATACTAGTGCTTCTCACACTTGAATGTGCATGGAGATCTCCTGCTGACCTTACGGAAATGCAAATTCTTACTCAGTAGGACTGGGGCAGGGCCTGGGGTTCTGCATTTCCAATATGCTCCCTGGTAATGCCTGTGATGCTGGTCCATGAACCACACTCTGAAGAGCAAAGCTATATCCAGTTCTAGAGCTAAGGAAATGTATTGTGGGCTTTCTGAACACGTATAGGAGTTAAAAATACAAAACAAGCAAACAGACAGAACCAGCAGCTTATGCCTGTTATTGTGCTGCCCGTTTTCAGAGAACCTGGATGTGACATGTCTTTCCATAAAGACACTTCAGGAGATGTTTAGTGTATAACTTTACTGAAAACAGCAATTCAACTCCAGCAATTTTAGAAGCAGCGAAAATCTGGATTCCTTCTGATGGTGGCCCTACACCACAGTGACACCTGCTGGTAAATTGCTGGATTACATTTTAGGCACACTTCTATAAGGAGGTACTGAGGAAAATAAAGTGAACAAACTATTTTCATTTATAACTTGGCCTTAAGTGCATCTTCTGGTTGGCAAAGGAAGCTTTTAAAGTCAGGTGTCTGAAATACCTTGATAAGGACTAGGCTCTGAGTAGAGGTATGCTGATAAATGCATAACAACCAGCTTGCTAGGAAAAAATACATTAGTAAATATATACATAAAATAAGTTTTGCTGATATAAAGGATGTGCAGCAGATGGCTTATAAATAATAAAGTGTACAACATGTTTTGTTGTAAATTGTACATAGAAATTGATTCTCACAGAATCCTCTCGCTTATTTTCGCCCAACTCTTGTGTCTGCCGCTAACCTATAATTGCAATTCAACCATGTTTTGACAAAAACAGCCTATGAATAAATGCTCGATTAGAAGGCAGTTTAGCAAAAAGCCATTGCCGTTGTTGAGGACATCGATGCAGTCCTGCCATAACTATCGGCTGATACATTTGCTGACATTAATGAATGAGACCACAGCGGGACAGCACACACGTGTTCACCGCATCACCTGAGAATGACTTCTCTGTGGGGCTGGATCGTCGCTTTGAACACTGGGAGATTCTTCAGTTTGGGGGCGATGCAAAATGTAACAGCTACAGACACAATACAATTTTAAATTTAATCTGCTTGCATATTTTCCCAGCATTTTCTTAAGCCTAGATAGTCAACAAAACAATAAATCCAGCCCTGGTTGGGGGTGGCATTTTCCAACATCCACGTTACGATGACCGGTGTTGAGCTACCGATGTGCTGTCCCCGGCGGTGAGGCCAGGGACACATGCGGCAGCACACTGCCCTGTCATTGCACCACATAGACTCAGTATGGAGACCACCCCAGAGAACAGGTAATAGACAGCTGGAGTGAAATGGTGAGGAAGTGATACACCGTGAATGCTTTTAGCTTTGCTTTTAAATAATGTATTTACTTGTAAATTTATATAATTAAATTTTTCATACTGGCTGTTTTTTAACAGCCAGCTCACAATATTCCTAAAACAATGTATCATTTACTGAAATGAGCCAGTAAGTGACCCCAACAACACACCATTGGGCCTGTGGGACTGGGAGGTTGGAGAATAACATACACAGAAAGGGAGTCGGGGAGCCTGACAAAGTTGACAAAGAAGGTGGGGGGGGAGCTGGGGGGAGGGGGTAGGAGAGACTCATGGTGCAGGTGCTCTCTCCAGACCCCTGATGCCAGTAGTTAGGCCACTCTAACCAGAGAGTGGGAAAGGTCAGCAACGATATCCAGCCCGCAGAGGGTGCTCACCCACAGTGAGAAAGAGAAAGAAAAGGCAGGAAATGAACAAGCCCTGAACTCCTCCCCTGACCATGTAAAGCTTTGGAGAAACCTGTGTCCTCTGAAGGGAGAGTGGGGTGATGAAGCCTCTGCCTTTGGTTTGATGCAAGCAGCAAGTCATCTATTTACTCCCTACCCAAAAGAAAGAGTGGCTATATTTGTTTAATTAGGATTTTGTCATTTTAAAGTCAGAAAATCTGTCCAAAGAACAACTCACCAAGGAAGGATTTTAGAGATAAACTAGTGTAGTCCCCACATTCCACACAACTATAAAAATTAGTTGAGTCTTCTATGCCCAAGAAGATGGAATATTCCTTCTGAAAGGTAAGACTAAAAACCCTTCACACTATATAGAAAACATACATAAAAGACCCTGAAAGATGCAGAGAAGGTAGACGGAAACTTGACACCCAAGAAATGACACCATGGAGACTTCCCTGGGGTTCCCGTTTTTCTAATGCCTACCAGACTCGGAGTGGAAGAAGCAGCAGCAGGAAAATACCAAAGTTCCAGGAAAAGTACAGCCTCGTGAGGCAGAAAGCTGTTAGACAATCGCCCTTCTACTCTAGTCAACAACCACAGAAACTGAAATCAGAAACGAAAGAGGAGAAATTACTCCCAATTTTATGAAAATATAAAGGAGTATAAGAGAGCACTAGGGAAATTGTATACCAACAAATCAAATAACTAGATGAACTAAATGAAGTCTCAGAACTATACAACCTACCAACATTGAATCATAAAGAAACATAAAATCTGAATAGACCTACATATTACTTTGCTAGGGCTGCCGTAACAAATACCATAGCCTGGGTGGCATAACCAACAGAAGTTTATTTTCTCATAGTACTTGAGGCTACAAGTCCAAGATCAAGGTGTCAGCAGGTTTTACTTAGTTCTGAAGTTTCTTTCCTGGCAGACAGCCAACTACTTGCTACGTCCTCACGTGGTCTTTTCTGTGTGTGCGCACATGTGTGGGGTGTCTGTGCATGTCCTGATCACTTCCTACGAAGACGACAGTCATACTGGACTAGGGCCCCCTTCACAGCCCCCTTTTAACTTAATTACTACTTTAAAGGCCCTACCCCCAATATAGTCACATTCTCAGGTATTGGGGGTGAGGGTCTCAACATAAGACTTTAGCCATTAACAAATAAATGGATTGATTAAAACTGCCCAAGGAGAAAAGTAACATCCCAGACCATACAGATGGTTTCACTGGTGAATTCTATCAAATATATATTTTTTTAAGTTAATGCGAATATTTCTTAAACTCTTTCAAAAACTGAAGAGAGGGAAACACTCCAAATTTGTTCTATAAGGCTAGCCTTACCCTGATACTAAGTCAGAGAAAAACATAACAAGAAAATAAAACTAAAGGCCAATATCCCTGGTGAATACTGGGAAAAAATCCCCAAGGGCACACTAGCAAACACTAGCAAACAGCATTCGAGAGCACAGTAAAAGGACTGTGTTCCATGGCCAAGGGTAATTTATTCCTGGAAGGCAAAGATAGTTCAACGTATCCATTAAACTAACAGAATACAGTAACAGGGTTATGGGGGCAGGAATCCCAATTGATAGAGAAAAGCCATTTGACAAAATTCAATACCCTTTCATGATAAAAGTCACCCAACAAACTAGGAACAGAAGAACAATCACCTTAACATAATAAAACACATTCATTAAAAAAAAAAAAAACAGAGCTAACATCACACTCGATGGTGAAAGACTGAAAACTTTTACTGCAAGATCAGGAATAAGACAAAAATGCCCACTTCCACCACTTCCATTCAGCAGAATATTGAAAATTCTAGTCTGGTTTTTAGAGCATTTCAGCAATAAAAAGAAATAAATGGTGCAAAAATGAAAAAGAAATAAAATTATCTGTGTTCAAAGATGACATGATTTTATATGTAGAAAACCCCAAATATATCACAAATAGAGAAACTGTTAGGATTTAGTAATAAACAAATTCAGTAAAGCCACAACATACAAATTCATTACACAGAAATCAGTTGCATTTACATACAACAAAATGAACAATCTAAAGAGAAATTAAGATAATTATTCCAATTACAACAATATCAAAAATAATTAAACACTTAGTAAAAAACCTAACCAATGATACAAAAGACTTACACACTGAAAATTACAAAACACTACTGAAAGAAAGAAAAGACACAAATAAATAGGAACATTAAATAATATATGATTAAAATAAGGTCATAAAATGATAGATTCAAAATCAAAAACCTTGCTTTGCAGAAGACCCTATTAAAATGCTGAAAAGGAAAGCTACAGAATGAGAGAGAATGTTTGTACACTATGTATCTAACAAA
Source organism: Micronycteris hirsuta (assembly GCA_004026765.1). Classification (NCBI taxonomy): domain Eukaryota; kingdom Metazoa; phylum Chordata; class Mammalia; order Chiroptera; family Phyllostomidae; genus Micronycteris; species Micronycteris hirsuta. The sequence continues at coordinate 3,555 of PVJI01020214.1, read as the reverse complement.
GGACCAGTATCTAGACTATATAAAGCACTCTCAAAACTCAACAGTAATGAAAGAAACAATCCAATTAGAATCCAGGCTAAAGACATGAAGAGACATCTCCTAGAAAAAGATACACAGACAGCAAAAAAGATCCCACAAAAAGATGCTCAACATTGATGCCACTGGGGAAATGCAAATTAAAACCACCATGCGATTTCACTGCACACCTATCAACATGGTTAAAATTAAAAATAGCGAGAACACTAAATGCTGGGGAAGATGCAGAAAAACTGGATCACTCCTACATATTTGGTGGGAATGTCAGAGCCGCTCTGAAAATGTTTGCCAATTTCTTTCAAAACTAAATATGCAAGCCCCATAAAACCCAGCAATTGCACTTGTGGGCATTGATCCCAGATAAATGAAAAACTCACTGCCACACAAAAACCTGTAACACATTTAATTTTAAAATATTCACTGACTTCTCAAAGGATACACAGAAGTGTAAAAGCAGACGCAGGAGCAATTCTCCATCTAGCCCTCTGTCTTGTCACTGCATCTCTGTCCATCCTATCTGAAATGGTATTGAAGTTTTGTCTTCATCTGATGCATAAGTGACTGCTTGAAATTCTGTGCTGAGAAAGATTCCGAGGCCTCAGAATTCCAACATCAGCAGAAAGTTTCCTTATTAATTAGCGGTGTCTGCCGTGAGTAAACCAGCAAGAATGGTAATACACATGCTTAATGTTTTCCAATCCTAAACTGAAATGTGCTGCCTCACCAATCATGGAATATTAAAACCAAAAGGGGTGTTAGCAGTTAGCAAGTATACAACCCTTTTACTTTCCTGATGAGGAAAACAAAGAAGTGAAATATGCGAGAGCCAGACCCCAAGATCTTACTTCCCCGTTTTACCAAGTCCATCCTTGCTCTCAGAAGTAACTGACCAGATAGTTCAAGTCCTTGAGCTTTTTCTTTGCATAGAAGGTATTTTATTGGTGCAGTTATTTCTCATAGCTTCTTGATGCTGGGGTCCTAGGAAAAATGGGAGATCATTCTAGAAAAGAAAATTTCCAAATCCAAAACCTGAAGCAGATTCACTTTCATATTCAGGCTAGTTTTCAGAGAATATCTGGCCTTATTTTAAGAAATATGTGCTCGTCACTCATATTGTGGGAAGAGGTAGAAATTCCCATTATGCTGGGAATTTTCAGGAGCCTTTCCGGGCTTCCAGAAGTAGAAGTATAAGAGAGTACGGTGGAAACTGTATACCAACAAATCAGATTCTTGCTGGTTTATTCATGGCAGACACCTTTAATTAATTAATTGGGGAACTTTTTGCTGACCTTGGAATTCCAAGGCCTTAGAATCTTTCTTAACACAGAATTTCAAAATTTTCCTGTTAGTTCTGTCTTATTACTATAAAAAAAGACCACTAATTATGAATAAATGGAGTCTAATTAAAGTGTCTAGATTTTTGATACTCTTTTAAAAGAGGGAAAGAAGGCAGCTGCTTAAACCTTTTGCCCCCAAGAAAAAGCAGAGCTAGGAGATTTGAACTCATTGCTGGCTGCTTTGGTTCCCTGCGCTTTGAGACCTTGCGGAACCTCTGTCTGAAGCCTCGCTGTGCCCTCCCTGAGTAACCGCATATCCATGGTTAATGAACACCTAAGGGGTTGAGGATAAGGCTCGGGCGAGCAAGCCTGATACTCGATCTTTGAGTGGGACTCATAATAACAGCCCACAGTGCACCTTCTGAAAGCTTTCCCAGCCCTTACTGCTGCCAGCCCCCTACCTTATCAGCAGGCACCAAAGGCTTCATATTACGGCAGCTAATTGGATGAAAACGGAAATGCATCCCTCTAATGGAGTGAGAGATGAATGCCCTGATCTTTTTCCTTCACTTGCTGGAGCAAAACAAAAACACAGATGAACGTGGCGACGTAGAAAAGCAAATTAGCTTTTGCTTTGGAGCCACGAGAGTGACCGTTCCAGCTAAAATCTAAGGTGCCTTCAGAGACCATAGACACACACCAAAAGGACAGAAAACAACCCAAGATAGCAGTTACCAAATTTTCGCAGAGACCATCTGCAAACCCCCTGTTCAGTAAAAGCAGTACAACTTACCTTCATACATGAATAAGTTACTTTGTACCTAAAGATAACTTCATTCATGCCCCAGTTTTATAATATTTTTACAACTGACACCCTACATAGGTCCCAGGAATAGATCTGAATAGGAAGAGGCATCAAAATAGAGATTTAATGTGAAATTGTCTAAAGCAATTAGGACTCATGACTTAGCCAACAGGGCATTTTTTCATGAGTATTCTGTTGATCCAGTAGATTTCTTAGGGACTGATACAGCAGTATTAAAAACACATTTGCAGTTGATTCGGGAAAGAAGCTCTTTGATATCAACCTATTTTAGCTAAAGAGATGCAATTAAAAATGCACATGAAGTAATTTCATCGTTTTATTAAACGACCCTGAAGAAAAGAGCAAGGTGACTGAGTCACTAAAATCCGAAGAAGCTTGAGAGTGAGATAAATAGGATTCCCCTCATTTAAAAGGTAGGTCTGGACCGAGATGCTGAGTGATCTTCTGACAATTAACCTCCGCGTGCGGTACATTTTAATGTTTTTATATTCAATTTCTGAAGGATGAAATTTGCGCAAGCGTGATGGCAGGGAGGACAGCGGGGCGTAGAAAGAGGAAAGACGATGATAATGAGGCAATTACAGAACTTAGTGTTGACTACATTTTAAAATAATAGCCCACCACTGGGTGCAAAGGAAAGAAAAAAAAGAACTCTGTGAGAGGCACTCGAATATCCTAATTGTGAGCTAAATTTCCCTTCCACAGTACATACCTTCACTATTTGGGATAATGAGATAAATGGATGCTGACCCTCTATAATCTGAGGGCCTGCTTCACACTGGCAGGAAGCAAACCCATTTCTATTAAGCACCAATTAAAAGCAGAACCTGGGAGCTGATGATTGTCAGAGGGGTGAGGGGGTGGGGGACTGGTTGGAGAAGGTGAAGGGGTTAAGAACTGCAAATTGGTAGTCACGGGATAGTCACAGGGAGATGTGAAGTGCAGCACAGGGCTTATAGTCCAATAATATGGTAGTAACTATGCTTGGTGCCAGGTGGGCACTGGAAATAGCAGGGGAACACTTTGTAAAGTATATGATTGTCTAACCACAATGCTATACACCTGAAACTAACACAGAATAATACTAGATGTAAACTATAATTGAAAAATAAAGTATAAAAGTATTTTTAAAAGCTGAACCTTGGATTATATACTCCATGGATGATCAACATGGAATAGACATAATATTCAGATGACATAGAAAATATACATACACAGAGAAGATGGCGGCGAGTTAGGAGGAACAGAGTTTACGTCCTCCTACCCACCGGTTGATTTTCTGAGGAACGGGGCGAAAACGCAGCAGTATTCCAACACATATGATGATTGATGCCCAAGATTACAGGGGAATTTGAACATTCACACGGTAAGCAGAGAGCATCGGAAGGAAAGGGTCCCCATCGGGACAGGCCCGGG
>PVJI01020213.1:0-29478 GCA_004026765.1 Micronycteris hirsuta | reverse complement strand
GTGAATTGTTAGGGGAAACTGATGAATGTTTTCACGGAATAAAACACTGAAATGGGTTTGTTTTAAAAATCTTTTCATTGTGTGATACAAAATAAGAACTCATAGTAGCAAAAGTAATACAGTTTAAGAACAAAAATGATTATAAAAGAAGTAATTTGGGCCCTGGCTGGTGTAGCTCAGTGGATTGAACACGGGCTGCGAACTAAAGGGTCGCAGTTCTATTCCCAGTCTGGGCACATGCCTGGGTTGCAGGCCAGGTCCCTGGTCAGGGCCAAGTGAGGGGCAGCCACACATTGATGTTTCTCTCCTTCTCTTTCTCCCTCCTTTCCCCTCTGTCTAAAAATAAATAAACAAAATATTTTTTTTTTAAATAAGTAATTTGGGGTAAATTCACAGGTCAAATTCAAGAGATGCTCAAAATTTTGTTGCCCTAAGGATGATAATTATTTAATCTTTTTAACCTTTCTAACCTTTTAATCTTTATTTCTAAAGTGCTGAGCACATACTGTCTACCTTAGAACAGGATGTCCTGGGGAAATTTTACTCTTTACCTTGTCTGATTTTAATAGGAAGTTTGTAGGCTGATTCTCAAACCCCCATATTTTATCCTTGATCTGACCTCATTTATTACATTCGCTTTTAAGGGTAAATTATGCAGCCTGGCTGGTGTAGCTCAGTGGATTGAGCGCGGGCTGGGAACCAGAGGGTCCCAGTTCGATTCCCTGTCAGGGCACATGCCTGGGTTGCAGGCCAGGTCCCCAGTGAGGGCCATGTGAGAGGCAACCATACATTGCTATTTCTCTCCCTCTCTGTCTCCCTCCCTTCCCCTCTCTCTAAAAATAAATAAATAAAATCTTTAAAAAAAAAGGGTAAATTATGCAAAAACTTTCTTATGGTCTGATGATACTTGTCTCTCTCTCCCCCCTGCCTCTCTCTTCTTCTCCGTCTCCATCTCCTTCTCTTCTTCCTCTCTTCCTTCCTACGTCCATTCCTGCCTCTATTTGTGTATCACCAAACCTGAGGTGTACTGATCTTGGATCTGGCTCAGTCTTAATGAAAGGCCTGAGTGGAAGTTTTTACACAACTTTTTAAAATTGCCATTCAAACAATAGTGATTATAAGATGCCATTTACTGTAAAATCTACCTTATTTTCCATGTTGTCAATAAAAAAAAAAAAGTTGTGTTAGCATTGATAAAAATACATAATTTAGTTGCATCTAAGCTAGAAATTAATACTCAGGCTCTGAAGGAAAGTTTTTCATGTCTGTTTATATACTTTCAACTTTGTGCCCGTTTCCACCTTCATCAAGTTAATTTTTCGGCTCGGATGTCCTCTAGAACGTACAATGATCAACGATCCTGAGAAGCCTCTCTCTGACCCTTCCATAAAACCTACATCTATCTTTGCTTCCGAAAAGCTGCCCTCCTCTGTGTTTGCATTTGCCGCACCGGGACACCGTGGTTTATTTGTCTCAGTGCTTTATTATAACATCAGTTCTTTGAACTTTAGAATTTAATGAAAAATTTGTCTCCAAAGACAAGCATTACATATAAGCAGCTTACAATAAAGGATCAATGACTAGGTGTTGGATGAAAATGCAATAAATCAGGGGACACGCTATGAATGTTAGGTATGTTTATTTCCATTTCACAAAAGAGAGAACTGGAGACTCAGGAGGTTGAATGAGTTTTCCCATAATGGTGCCAGGACCCCGACTTACCTCCTTTGTACTCTAGCTCCCGAGCTCTCTCCATTGTTCATGCCTAATGTTCTGTTTTCTTCTTGGCTAATTGGATGACACCAAGTGATCACACACCAGATACTGGCTTAGGAACAAATTGTGACAGAAGAGAAACTGTTTTGAGAATTAATGTTTTGGCAAATTAAGTAGTATGTGACTGTTGGATAATTAGCCCACAACAGCAGTGGCAGTGACCCTGGATGTTGTACAATAGTCTTAAATGGATGGATGTTTGGAGATTAGTTTTAGTGGATTCTTCAAGTAAGGCTTATTTTAGAATTTCAGCCTAAAAATCAGATATTGGGATATGCTGACAGATAGATTTGAGTCTTTTAAATAATAAACACTAATACTTTTGAAGCGATTCTAAGCACCTGATATTCATATGTGTTCTATAATTTAACTAGGGGCTAATTTAAGGTTTTCTTGGATTAGAAATTTATGTAATATTGTACAGATTTATAAGCACCTTGGTTCTCAATTTATTCCAACGTTTTAATTAAAAATTCTTAGCTCACAGTATGTCAATAACACACAACTCTAATTATTAATATTATATTTCTGAGTGAAAACAAATACCTTTTTGAAAACTCTTGAGGTTTCCAACTGCATAAGAAATACATGTAAATTGTGAGAGGAAAAAAGTGACTAATTTTGCTTGCATGATAAGTTTCCTATAAATTATAAACATCTTCCATCATAATTGTTATTTTAGACATGCAGGTGCAATCCATGGGGATGTTGCAACATTAGCCAGGCTTGACTTATGAATTAAATAAGTAGGTCCATAATACAGTTTTCAACACGAATATCATCAAATATTACCATTAATATGAGAAATGATATTAACACAGAAGTTAAAGAATAATAGAACACAATGTTTCTAAAAAATTTAGATTCATTAGAATTTATGACTTCAGAGGTTTTGTACCTAATATATAATTTTTTAAAAATTGAAAGAGGAGTCGTATCAAGGGTGGGGAGTGGGGATGGCTGGGGTGGGAGGGAGTGCTGGGGAGGAAATGGAGACAACTTTATTTGAACAACAAAACAAATGTTGTAAAGCAAACTTTTTTTCAAAATCTGAACATACATATTGCCACAAAAATCATGCAATCACCGTAACAATTGGTATCAATGTCATATTTTTATTTATCAGTATTATGTGTTTACTCACATTGTTTCAATTTGTTACATCTCAGAAATCATAGCAAGGTGTATAAATAATGATGTTAATAATTAGAAAATTTCATTTTGAATTGATATTTATATAATTATCTTTGATATTAATTATTTGTAAATAGAATGTTTTCACTTTCTCTTGAAAAATATTGATGGAAACCATGTCAGAATTTAAATAATGTAATTGAACCCCAGTTTGCATTTTTGTACTAGCAAATATGGACACCTCATGGAGGTCTATGAAGTTTTATTTAATGAATGTAAGTGAAAGAATGTAGCCTTCCTTGTTTAGGTTATTTACAAATTTGTGATTACAATTTATAGTAGTTAAAACTCTCTGGTTGTATTTTAAGACAGCAAAATTTCCCTTGGCCTTTTCACAGAAGAGGAAATTAAGATTTCATAGATGAATTAAGAAAAAAAAAATAACTGGACATGTACAAAGGCATATTTTATATATGATCAAGGACATCTGAAGCACTCAAAATGCTGACTAGTAGGAATGCTTTATTTATGCCAAAGGACCTTGTCTTCTAAGCTGTCAGTTTTATGATATATAAATCAAATTCATTATTTATTAAACCATATTGAAATTATGTTTAGTGTATAAATTCCATATATTATATTTATCAGCAATTATTATTTTAATGATGTAAGGATTTATTAACATTTATCATTGAAAAATTTAAGCATATACCCCTAACTCATATCTTTTCATAATTTTCAGAACTTTTATAGTTATTTTTCATCTATTCCTTTACCCACACAATCCTCAGATTTATATTGTAGTAAATATCACACAGTATTTTATTTCACCCACAAATATTTCAGAGTGTATCTTTAAGATAAAGATTTATTTTTAAAGTACAACAGCAGACTCATTTCAGACTTAAACTTTAGTAATAATTATTTAATGTCATCAAGTAACTAAAGTTCACATTTTCTTTTCATTGTAGTTTTTTCAAATCAATATTTAAAGTGTTCATATAAAATGTTAATATATAACAATTTGTTAATATGCTTTTAAGTCTCATTTAGTCTATATGTTCCTTATCTTCTCTCTCTCTCTCTCACACTCTCTCTCCCTCCCTCCCTCCCTCCCCTCTCCATCTCCTTCCCTCCTCCCACCTCTCTCTCATTGCTTGTCTGCGCCTCTCACTCCTGATCTTTTCCTCCCAAAATACCTGATAAAGAATTTGGATCACTTTCCTGATCTGGACTACACTAATTGCTCTCTGTGGTATCATTTAAGATGTTCTCTGTTTCCCTGAATTTTTCTAGATCAGTAGTTGAGTGGTTGATATGGGTATTTGAAAATCCACTGATATAATGAAGAAAAGGAAGGAAAAGTACTAGGTAGATTTAAATATTTTTCAGATGCAAATGAGATGCACAGTTCAATTACTATCTTTTATAGATGGTGAATCTAAGATCCAAAGATATGTCAAAAGTCATACAGCATGTTGATGGCATAGTTTTTAATAGCTTTCAGGTGTCCTGAATAGAGAAGAGAGGGATCCAAATTTCAGGACACAGAAAGTGCCCTGTACCTCATAAACAGCAATAGTAATAGTAAGGTTCAGCAGAAGTAACGCCTGCATGAGTGTGGTTGGTAGGGTAATAATATAGGTATAATAGTTCATAATTTTAATTTGAGCATTTCACCTAAATGTCATATGGTGTGCTTTAGTGTGATATGTTATAGAAATACATGCTTATGACTTTGAATCTATAGTAGGTATCAGAAGAGTTTTGACTTTTTATAGCAAGAGCACAGAGATAACAAATATTTTCAAATGACATTTAATTGGCTGTTATAGGATGCAGTGAGTTCATCAGACCTGCCAGGTGCCTGGTTAGAATTTAATCACTGTCATTCAGTAGTGCAGCTTCAGGGGCCAGAGGACTTCCTTCAGTGGGCTTTCCTGAGAAGCCAGAGAGTAGGTTCTTCTTAGGTTTTGAGGTGTACTATGGCAGAAAGTTGCTGCTTATAGTTCCAGATGCAGTTTTCATTTCTGTCATCTACTCTCATTAAATCTATTTACAACAGGAAAACATGCGTGCTAAATATTTAGTTGGAAACGTCAAAGGCTGATGGAATTTCTCTTTTTAGATTTCCTGTTGCATGATTTTTTTTTTTTTAGCTGGATAATTCATCAGAAAGTTGGCCACCTTAAGAAATACTCATTGCATGAAACTGCCCTTTGGAAGTTAACTTTCCTCCTTTATCAGTGAGGAAGGGGCGTATACTAAACACACTCTGAGTCCCGTGGTTGTTAGCAACACCTCTGCTTTCTCACTGAGTGAAGACTCATGCCAGCGTTACTGAATACAAAGTAAATGTCCAGGGTCATCGTTGTAACGGTGAACACTGGAATTCGAAAGGTCAAAAAGTCCATTGCCTTGAGATATTTCCCCAATATCTTAGATTGCTAAGACCAACAGTCTTAATAATTTATTTTAAGATATTGCTCCCCCAAGAAGCCCTGCTAAAGTATAAATGTTTTCCTAGAACATTATAAGACAGACAGTATAAAGCATTTTGAATTTTCTAGATCTTATACATTTCACTTCTGAAAACCCAAAAAGTGAAAAACGGCTAAAATATATGATGCTCTCACAGCCTGAGTTCTCTTTGCTCATATGACAGATGTTCAGGCAATTGGAAGGCACAAGGCACAGGCATTATACCAGGTAGGTGACCGGTAGATAGGGTTGACAAACAGCTGGCAAATTTCGTAAAGACAAGGTAAAGAGGTTATTTTCATCAAATTTATCTGCTTTCTATAACATTTAAAAAATCTAAATGTAGGTCTTACCTTTCCAGGGTCCCTTGAGTTAATCAGAGATGATTTCATCGACAACTTGTTCTGGGTAATTCCTGTGGTGTGTTAAGTGAACGCCCCGAGGTATTGATGTTGTCCATGACCCTTCAAGCCTCTGAGCACTAGACGTCTTGGCAAAACTCTGGAGACAGTTTATCAATAGCTAAGGTATTTATTGTTTTTTTTTTTTTAAAGAAAATACAAAGTCTAAAGATTCCTGGGTACTAATACTATAGTCTTAAATGGTATAATTAACTGAAAATTTCTTAAAAACTAAAAATCATCATCAGTCCATGTACATTGAAGAGCCAGTAACATGCTTTTTACAAGATAAAGCTCAAGTGAGTATGTTCCATAACAGTCTTCAGAATTTTAACATGAAAGGCAGCATTTTATTTTTTTTTATCAGGCATTAGGGACACTTATTGGGAAACATGAATCTCAGAGTATACAAGATACATCCTTAACTTCAGTTCCAGGACACATGAACTTGTAGTTCATTCATGTGAACTGCTCATGACCTGTGCAACATCAAGGAGATATAGCTTGACCACTGTGAGAGGCATTTTTATTTTTTATCTGAGAGAGCAGTTAGTTCCCTTGCTTGTCTCTCCAGCTTTCTGTCCCCTCTTGCCACCAGGCATTTGCCAAACTCTCAGCCATGGTACTTCAGTCTCATAGCAAGGCTTGCAGTTGCCTGATGTGCGATGCTTTCCTTAGCTCTTAAGCCTTCGCATCTGCTCGGGAAAGGAAAGTTCGGAGGCAAGATCCTGGAGACTCCCTTCTTGTATGCCTGCTTCCCCTGATTGACTGTCAATGCATCCTTTGCTGCAATCAATCCTTTCCTAATTTTTTCCTGGACTCCCCTCTTGGCTCCATGCTGTGGTGATTGTGTGTGCTCTCGCAGCACACGGTGCGTGTAAAACCTGTGTTTTCAGATGTAGTCCCCACTTACAACTGTTTTCCTAGCTGAATTACTAATAAGGGCCTCTTTTCCTCGCCAGTATCTCAGTTTATGTAATACATTACATACACAACACAGTATCCTCTGTTTATTCTCACTTTCCACTTATAACTTTGTATTATCACAGCCAATTTGTGTGACTGTTTTCTCCAGAAGAATGTAAGACCTTTAGCACATCACGTGACCGAGCCCTGCTTGCCTGAGAATCACCAAACTCTCAGTGAGTGTCTCGCTCTTGGGCGTAACCGCCTAGCAAAGCAATCATGGTAAGGACTGGACTCGAAAGACCTATAACTCAAAGTTATTGAGAATTGAACAATTTTTAAACTTCATACTTATGTTGGAATCAGGATTATAAGTCTTATTGATGAATCCCCTTCAATAAAAAAGTGCATGCTAATACATATTTATTTTATTACTATTATATATTTAATTATGTACACTTTATATGCAAACAATCATTGATTAACTATTATAAACATTATAAAATATATTTGTAAAATGAATTAAAAACATCAAACATAATTAATATACATAGTAGTTCTACTTCTTTGCTATACCTCAGTGAAATACTAAGCCCCTCCTAGAGTGTGACTATTGGACAAATAATCAAAGGAAGTGCATAGAAAAATCCTCTTTAAGAAGAACAAATGTTTCTGAATACAGGATTTGCCAAAATGGTTATGTTTATTCTTCTTAGAAGTATTTATTTTTCTCTAAATAAAATATTAAACAAATGAGTAGAAAAATAGCAACATAACAGAACATTTGGTTCCCTGAAAATTATAAATTTAGAAATAGTTCTGATAATGTTATAGAAATTTTATTTACAGAGTCCAATGACTTCCTAAGTCAGCTCTGAAAATTTCTTTGTTTCTAAGTCCCTAAAAGTCAGATTATTTGTGTATACAGGTGTCAATACGTCATTCAATTGCACCTATGCCTGTGTAAATAAGCCTAACAACACCTTCCATTTATATGGTGATTTGGAGATATCAAAGTTTTTGACATGTATTAGCTTACTTTTCTTCAACAAAGATTTTTGTGAGATACAGGAGATGTTATTATTTCTCTTTTTATATTTTTTCTGGTGAAATTGAATGTGTTTTTTAGAAGAAATTCCTTTAAAGTATTATTTTATAGTGTCTTAATCCAAAGTTACTGAGAAACAACTAAGTGCATGAATCTATGATGGGCAGAACTGACCTTGACACATGGAGAACTGCAAAGAAAGATGTGATTTCCATGTTCATGGACAAGATTGTCTATAACCCAGTGGTAACAATTCACAATACTAAGACATTGCCAGCTGTTATTAATTTGTTAAATGTAGTTAACAATTTTAATATTCAGAAGATTAATCCTATATCCTTTAGAACAATTTAAAAGATATTCATCTGCATTTTATAAATTAAGCATTTTAATCACTTAATGATGAGACAAATACTATAAAACACAAATATAAATATTCAGTTTCTGAAATAATTTTGAACTATTTTTTTTTGAATACAGAACTAGCAAGAAATGGTCTGGAATAGTTACTTCTAAAAATAGTTTTATGTCTAAAGAGTAATGGTACATGGCCACTATATAGATACTGGTCTTCCAAAGAATCCATAATATAAAATACATGTAACTTAATATTTATATATATTTTGAAATATATTGCTTTAATTCCTTATAATTATAAATATATAATACATGTATATATGTATCTATATCTATGTATCTATGTTGATATAGATACATAGATCTAGATGGATATTTTGCTAGTTTTTAAGAGTGCATTTAAGTAAAAAGTCTTACATTTTATGCAAACCTATTATGACATTTTTCAAGTCTTTTGTATGACACTTTGTGAAAATAATTGAAATTGACAGCAACCATAAAGAAAAGAAATCTCCGTATAATAGACATTTGCAATATTAAAGTACTGAATCTAAAGAATTTGAAAAAATGTATTGCCCTTTCATAATTGGATTCTTCATTCAACTCCCATTTCCACAGAGGTAAAAGTCTGAATGCAATTAATATGTTATTTTTTCAGTTTCACAATGTAGTCTTCACTGAAAAATAAAAAAACACAGTTCAGTATTAAAAGAATAGAGGAAGAATCTAGTATGAATATTTCATTCTGGCAAAGTGGTTGTATATTAGCAATAAAATAATTCCAGGAAATATATTTTACTTACAGTGTTAATTTCCTCAAATTAACTATAAAATAAAGCCATATTTCATTATTATAGTTAGATTAAGTTTAATTTTATGAAATACTTACAAATATTTGAGATGAGTGTTTATATAGAAATGATAAATGAATATCCACAGATTTACAAGTTTTATACATCAATATATTTAAAATAAATATACTACGTTAACATCTACATGAGTACTAAAATTAAAATATACCAGTGCTAGTTTATTAATAGTATTTATGCTGAATATTGAACTTCCATTTTCATCTAACATCTTATTGCATGTAGCTATTTCACCATTTCAGGACAAAGCACCTGGATTTGAGAGGATATGTATGATTTGCTATTTATCTATCTACAAGAGACAGAATAATGTGTGTTTGAGTCAAAACTCATATTTGTTCATTGTCTTTGCATTTCAGTTACATGTTTAATTTAAATTCACACTTTATGAAAATCATTTGACAAAGAATATATGGAGCAAGCACTATATAATTTTCTTTTAATTTTTTTCATGCATTCCCTTAGCTGTTCTGTATACCAATAGTTCCTTCTAACTTTCTCCAAAAGTCTACATTTTATTGTGTTCTTCCTAAGCTTTCTAATATGTGGATGTATTAAATGTGAACTTTAAAAAATTCTCTGTGAAATTCCATAATTATGTCAAATTTCTAGATATAGATTCCGAGGGTTGCACGCAAGGTGCCTGCCATTTAACCCCTCCTTCTGCACTTTTATGTGCTATTTTTCCTAAACTTTTTCTTTTATTGAACAGTTACACTTTTCCTTAGTTCTTTTTTTTTAAATTATTTATTTATTTATTTTCAGAGAGAGGAGAAGGGAGGGAGAGAGAGCAATGTATGGTTGCCTCACACATGGCCCCCACCGGGGACCTGGCCCACAACCCAGGCATGTGCCCCAGCTGGGAATTGAACCGGGACCCCTCGGTCCCCAGCCCGTGCTCAATCCACTGAGCTACACCAGCCAGGGCTCCTTAGTTCTTGATTTATCACTACTACCTGCTCAAAAAACTGCCCCAGACTCTGTTCATCTTGTCATTAAGTTTCTGCTGTGCACCTGAAAAATGAAATAGACACAATATAAAGAATACAACCTTTAAATCCTAAAAGTTAAAATCTGGTTTCAGTGTTCATGATCTCTTTACTCCTGAACCACCTTGAGTATGAGTATTTTCCTTACCTACGACATGGGTGAGGGCCCTCATGAGACTTAAATAAATGGATGCATTTAAAACATCTACCATGGTACTGGCTCATAGTAGTCATTTATTAAGAGGTAGTTTTCTATAAAGTTAACAAACAAACTTTATATTTTCCTCATTGATTGTAATTATCTACAATTATTCATGAATCTCCATAACTTCAAGCAAGCCAAGTAGATTCTATAGTTACAATGCAAGGCAACATCCTTGACTTCAAGAACTCTTATTTTAGTACATAAACTTGTCTAAAATGTGAAATGTGATTTCTGATTATTTATAAGCAGAGCTCTCTTCTCGATTTTGATAATGATTATGATAATAATGTTTAATAAATATTACTATATTCAACACTACATAATAGTAAAGTTTACATTTTGAAGGTGACTTCTAAAATGCTCTTGGTTTGTTGACAGATATGTTTAATCAAAAAAGTCAATTGCTGACCACTTATCCTTAAAAATAATCATTTTAAATTCACATGAGCTCTTTATTTTGAGTTTTATTTTACTCTGGATACTGCCAACAATGAATTAAAATGTAGTGAAACCATAAGTCAGTTTTCTGTTTTCAATTTCTATACTGTTTAAAAAAACAAGCTTATAGTCATATACTCTGCATTTTAAAAGTTGTTTTAACAAACTTCTTTTAAGCTCTTTGTCAGCATCCCACACTGGGCTAGAAGATTAAAGATCAAGTTTGCCTTCAAATAGTTTACATTCCAGCAGATGGGCAGTAATTAAAAATAAATAATTCAATGTAATGTGGAGAATCATTGAACAATTCTATCTAGCCCACTGGCATGATCAAAGATATAATTATTAAGTAGATTATTGTTTTAGTAATATCTGAAATAGATAAAATATGAAGGGAAAGAGAGAAAAGTAGGTCAGAGTATGTTACAATAATTTCTACAAATAATGACCGAGGCCTAAATTAAGGTGGATCTCATAATGCTGTGGACTGAACTGATTAAGGAACAATTTAAGCAGATAAAAATCAATAGACTTTAGTAGCAGATTTGAATATGAGGGTCATAAAAGAGGAATGTCCAGATTTTTGACTATGGCAATGGCCATATCCCCCAAATGAAATACAAGAAAAGGGACAGATTTATCCATTTTGAGGGATAGACAATAAAGTCAATTTTGTACATTTTCAATGTTTTTGTTTTTGGCTATAAGGCATGCAAGTGGAAGTAGTCTGAAGAAAATTCAACAGAGCAATGTCAAGTTAATACGGTAATTGTTTTTTGGCTCTAAAATCCAATTACAGAAATTCTGATTCAGTCACATTTAAATCTGTTTGTTTGTTTTTTTTGTTTTTTTTGAAATATAGTACATAATCTCACCATGCTTCAGTTTGTTTATATTACAGCAACCTCTTGGAGAAAGACTACTAATTTTATTAATATGGTTAAGGTTTTTAAAATAGTTCTTGTACTCTATGTGCTCAATAAATGTTAGCTAAAACAACAAAAACAGTGATGTCTCTATTTACATACTATTGAGGTTGAAACTTTGTTCTAAGTTATTTGGGAACCAGGTGGTCTTGAAGGAGTGTGCCGCAGCTTGTCAGAAGGAGATGGTAACATGATCATAAACTGAGATGTCTTGCAAGGAGGCCAAGTCCTAGACTCAACTAATGGGAGAGAATATTGCAGTAATGGGGATAAATACCTACAGTTTGCTCAAAATCATTTAGCAAGTGAACTGAAGCTCCAATATAGTCTATTTAGTTCAACATCTATTCTACCGTACATTTTAGAAAACAAGAGTTACTTATTAATTCAACCATCCAAAATTTATAAAATGATAAATTTATGGAACCAAACTCTTTTTGGACTCTACTCTTATTTTCATTGGCCTCCATGCTTTTCTCATGGCAATTCCACATTGTTTTGATTATCATACCTTTAGAAGTACCTAGTTTTAATTTTCTTAAAAATACAAAAAAAAAGAAATTATTTTACCTCTACTATACTAAATTTAAATCAGACCTAAAAATTATATGCATGGCAAGACCCAACTCATCATTCCCTTAAATACACACCTTTTTCACGTTAGTGAATATATGGAATTATGTGACAATGATGGAAAGTGCTGTAGTATTCTTACCATACTGTTAAGTCTGAGTAAGACATTAATGTTACCAGGTGATAGTGAATGGTGAAAAATAAATGAGAAAAAAATATAAATTCTGTTTGCCACTCAATCAGTATTCATTTCTCATTTACCTTTAGACTTCACATGTGTCACACTTAACTTTGGAGAATCTGCAGAAAACAGAGATAATGACTCAATCGTGGAGGTTAAATCTAGTTGTAGAGACAGGTAATGAACATATAAATTAATGTAGTTAATTTTAAGTAATAAGTGCTATGAATAATAAAATAAGGCACTGTAAAATTTTATGGGAAGAAGTGAAAGGGGAACAAATTTAACTAGAATACTTGAAGAAGTCTTTTATGAAGAAATGGCATTTAAGCTGAATGAAGAGCAGAAATCAGGAAAAGTATATTCCACAGAAAAAAGCAACAAGAACAAATGACCTTGGCTTGAAAGAATGTTAAATTGACTGAAGACCTTAAAGAAACCTCCTGGGCCTGCAAAATCGTGACGGAAGGGACCTGGTTCCTGTGGCACCGTTTGTTGAAGCATGATTCTGTAACCAAAGGGCTGCAGTTGGATTCCAGGTCTGGGCTCAAACCTGGGTTGCAGGTTCAGCTCCAGTCCAGGCACCTGTAGGAGGCAGCTAACTGATGCTTCTCTCTCACGTCAATGCTTCTCTCTGTTCCTCACTCCCTTCCTCTCTCTCTAAAAGCAATTTTAAAATATGTCCTCGGGTGAGAATTAAAAAAATAGTGAGAGATGGTAAATGTAGAAAGAAATGATATTGAATAGGTGGTCGGATGTGAAGTCAGGAAGGGTGAATTAGGTTCTGGTAAGTAAACTGGGCTTGTGGATTGTTTTTTTCAATTCTTTGGGAAATATTTGGAGGGCTATAAACCAGAACATTAGGTATAATTAGTGTTTTTGTTCTCTAACACATCATTTCAAGCTTATAGGCATAAAAAACATCCACAGGGTTTCCTGTGCAGCCCATCAGCAGTCCTGTGAAATGAAGGCTGGCCCTCGCCCTACAGGACATTATTTGTGTCAGCTAACTGGGAACTGGAGGATGCACTTTAAAAATGATCTCTTACATTGCTGAAAATAAATGTAGGCAGTTGGCTGAAAATCCAACTGGTGCTGAAGGTCAAAGGCCTTTGTTCCTTCCCATGTAAATTTCTCCAGACAGAACTCCCCCCTGGGCTGTTTGAGTTTCTTCACAGATTGGTAGTGGCTATAAGGTGAGTCTCAAGAGACAGGAAGTGGAAACTGCCAGTTTCTTTTATACTTGTTCTGAAAACTGGTACGATTTCATTTCTTTCAAATGATACTGGCTATGTGTATAGAGGTCAGATTTCAGGGGGAGACATAGACTCCATTTCTAAGTGGGAGGGGAAACAGAGGATTTGGGGACCACCAGCTCCCTTTGGCTATGAATTAGTTACATTTCTCCTAAACGTAGTATTCATTCACCCTGTCCAACAACCCCTAGAAATTTCATTCCATTAAAGTATCAGGAACAAGAACACTGAATAAGATTTCATTGCCTAAACATGTATAGCTGTGGATAAGGCTCCCTAGTGTTGTACATCTTTTCAAATACAGCATCCTTGGACGTGAACTGTAGGAAAGCAAGACACACATTATCTGGTCCCCTGCAGACCTAACATTCAAAGATCGGAAAGGCATGCGACAACTGCAATTGTCCTTGAAAGGAGTCAGGTGAATGGAGGGCACAGAGCCATAAGCCATAACGTTGCAGTCATTTTAAGAAAATACAACCTTCCATCCTTAGAATTCATACTAAACGGCTGTAAGAAAAAATCAAACTGGCAATGGTTTTAAAAGAAGGAGTGCATGCGTGTGTGTGTGTGTGTGTGTGGTCTCATGGTAACAGTCCAGAGAGAAGAATGCTGGTCTGGTACCAAGACTCTGGTTTCTGAAAACCTGGCTTCCATCTCTGGGCTCATAATCTTGACTAGACTGTCTCTCTGCCAGCGTAAAGGTCAGGGGAGTGTTCCTCATATTCCTTCCTCGTGCATAATGCTGAAGATGCACACATCACTTTACTGCCCCTCAGATTGAATA
The DNA here is from genome assembly GCA_004026765.1 of Micronycteris hirsuta. NCBI lineage: Eukaryota > Metazoa > Chordata > Mammalia > Chiroptera > Phyllostomidae > Micronycteris > Micronycteris hirsuta. Next base: position 15,151 of record PVJI01020213.1, on the reverse strand, counting down.
CAACGCACTACACTGCCAGCAAAGGTGGAAGGTGCAGTCCTTTGCTGGGCCACCCTGCGTCCAATTTAAACCTACAGATTAGATTATTAACAAAGGTAAACATAGATGCTGCTGGAAAACCAGTTGCTTCTTCCACAATGACAACCCAGTTCTTCCAAATTGTTAATTTGGCATGATCAGAAGAATAGACTGAAAAATGGTGGGCAAGAATAAAGTAAAAGCAGATGCCCGCATTAGGAGGTGATTTAAACAGTCCAACCTAATCAACACAACAAACAAGCAAGCAAAATGTAACCAGAGACACGGAAATAGAGAACAAACTGACAGCGGCCAAAGAGGGGTGGGAGGAGGATAATGGGGGGAAGAAGGGGAAGGGTCATCAAGGAACATGTATAAAGGACCCATGGACAAAGCCAAAGGGGGGAGGATTGAGGGTGGGGTGGGGGGAGTGGTGGGAGAAAATGGAGACAACTGTGGTTGAACAACAATAAAATAATAAAATAAAATAAAAGTCCAGAGGCATTTGGTGTTAGCTTTGGCAAAATGGTAACTATAGAGCCTGGATGTAGATTTTTGGATTTAGTAACTAGATATCTATTATGTAACTAGATATCTACTAGATATCTGTTTAGTAACTAGATATCTGATATGTGTAGACATTGGTATTACTATTGAAAAGAGAATGAATTTTCTCATAGGGTGGAATTGAAATCTATATTTTATTTTCTTACATGTTAATTTTCTGATGATTCCTTAGCATCTAAGTAGAAATGGCAAGTAGGAAGTTAGTTAAATTGATCTAAAACTCATAGGAAAAACCATGAAATGAATTGTAAATTTGGGGTTATTAGTATGTAAACACTTTCAGTTGGAACATCAGAAATTATAAACCTACCTGGGGAAACTCAGGTTATCATAAATCCTGAAGAAAAAAATATTGCGGAGGAGTGACAACCAGCAAAGTGGCTGATGATTGAAAAGTTACAGGAAGCCATCTGGGCAGCAGACCCGGAAGGATGAGAGAGGAAAATATGTGCTGATTAGAATAAATACAGGGTGGGACGGAAGTAGCCTTACAGTAGTGAGTACTCAAGCACAGAGTTCATCCTTGTATTATTATTTATTAATTATTGCATTCATTTTCCATACAACAACTGTAAACCTACTTTCGTCCCACCCCGATACAAGGATGTTACAGCAGCTCCTTGATTTACAATGGGGTTTTATCAGGAGATAGCCTGATTTGATCAGGAGATAACCCCACTATAAGTTAAACATGTCATAACCTGGAAATGCTTTTAATATGCCTAACTCATCAAACATCATAGGTTCACCTAGCTTGTTTCCACTGAATGCAAATGCTTTTTTCACCACTGTGAAGTTGAAAACTCATTAAGTTGAACCATCGAGTCAGGGACCATTTGTATTTGGTTAACATACTAGAGAGTTCTTGACTACATTTATTGTATTTTGTGTTTCCACCTCTCTGTTCTCCTTTAGTTCTCTGTTTAAATACCTATTCCTCAGACAGGATTGCAACGACCACTCAACCTAAAGAAGGCCTTCTCAGTATTCTCTAGTCACAAATCCATTTATTTTGTAAGATTTAGCACAGCTTAAATTTTGTTCTAATTTACATATTTATCGTGCGAAACGTCTATCCTATGTAGATTGTAACTTTTGTGCTTTGCATGAAACTCAAACTCTTCAAAAATTTGATTCAAAACCATTGAGTATGTGTGTGTTTTTAAGAGAGTTTCCTCTTGGTGAACTTCTCTCCAAGAACACACTGCTGGCTGGATAATACCACAAGGGAGAGACTATGCCTAAGAAGGCTACGAACATGTGACTGCATCTCAGGCTCTCGGCCTTAGGGATACGTTGTTTTCCCCTTTGTCTTTGGAGAGTTCTTCCTTACAAATAGTTCTCTTAGCTGTCCCTTCACCAATAGGGTCGTGATAATCAAAGAACCATGATTAGAGCAAAAGGACTCTGGAAAAAGGGCCCAAAAACTCATTGGTCACAAGTTTAGTATTTTTCCTGATTTGCCAGTGGTCTAGGCAAAATGAGTTCTTTTATACAGACTAACCTAACTCAGGAAGCTATCGGGTCTTGGATCAAAGCTGTAGCTAGCAATACAGTCTGTCCATTACCTGCTTGTATCTTCTGGACATCTCCCATTCTATTCTGTGACTCTAAAAAAGGGGGTATTTGAGGATTCAAACATTCTAATTTGAAGCCAAATACAGTTTCAGTGATGAAATAACATGCAAATGCAAACATTTCAGCACAATGGAAGAATAAGGATCATTAATCACAACATCTAGGTATCTTAACAGTCTAATATCATTTTAGTGACATATGTAAAATCACAGCCTAATAAGTAGAACAGTGATTAGGATTCCAGTACTGTTGGAATATAAAAATATGTGGTCCCCATGTGATATTAATTCGCTCTCATGGAATATCAGAGTAGCATCCATAGAAGAGAGCTTCCATTTTCACTCCAAATTTCTCGTACTTTTAATGAATTTGAAAGAAAAGACTATGTCTTGCAGAATCATAGATATGAGAGACATATATTTGTGACAGATTGGATTTAGGTAAGAACAGGAGAAAATGATGGATTTTCAAGGTTCTGGAGATGTAAAAGAGCAACTAAAGTCTTATAGTACCAAGTAGTTACACTGTTTCCTACTCGCTACTACAATCACATAATATGTTGTTGAATAATACATTGAGACTTTTCATAATGCAATAACCACATGCACTGAATTTCTCTGGGCAGTGTATCTTTCCTTCATGTTTTCACAATGTTGTTGCAAAAAGTATGAGTTGTAATCAGTAATAAACAACATGAACTCAATTTGTTTCATAGATTAGCTTGATGTAAGACTGGCGGGATTGTTGTAACTCTATTTCCATTCTTTCTCTGAGGGAGTAGTTGCTTACAATAAATGTTGTTTTGAAATTTTATTTTAGGATAATCCTAAATTTATTTATTACAAGTTAAAAATATATAACAGCATATAGTAAGACTATAATAACAGCAAATAAGACTGGAATCTAACAGATTTAATTTTTTTAGCAATTTCTTTCATTTTCAGATTTCATCAAGATTTATGTGCTTTTCTCTCCTGAAGTGAACTCTATATCTCTCTTCACAAATCAAGTGTATGAAGCAAGGGATTCACTGCCAGCTGCCTAAAATGTAATGAAATTGAACAGAAAAAAGCCAAAAGTTCACTTTTACAAAATACGAATACTATTAAAGAAAAAAATAACCCTCATCCTGATTCTCCTTCTTATGAATGCCCCTAAAATAATTTATTACCCAAGCAAATGACTAGTCTAGTGGGAAGTAGCTTTCAGGGCTAAGATGTAAAATACCTTAAGAACATTTATTACTGTTTGACTGCACCTCAACCGTTTTCAAAGGATAGGTTGACAAATCAGAGATATCAGGTTGCAAAAAATAGTTCCTATTAAATTTGGAATATAATAAAATAAGATTAACTTGAATTATCATTTATATTTTATGTGATCTATTTCATAGTCTTGGAGAATTTATGAGTAGAGTCTAGCTAAATATCCTCCAAGAATGGTGTTTCACTAAAGATGATATTCATTTGGTTATGCTGTTTTAGTTCCTTCTTAGAAATGCTTTTTAATAAGAACTATTTCCAGAAAGTCCTTTGACAATACTACAAATCTTTAGATATAGTTTCATAATAAATGTGGCTTAGATTAATATTTATTCACTGTTGGCACTTCTCAGAGAAAAGAGCAAATCTTCATGACCTTTGAAATATTTACCCGAGAAGTAGGAGTAGTTCCTAATTTAACTCAATCAATCCTTACTTCCACTTTTTCACTTAATTTTGTCCATATACTTATAGACATTATATTGCATATGTAAAATATATATATATATATATGTAATATATATATATATATATATATATTTATATTTATGGTCAGCATTAAGTACACTGTGAAAGCCAATAAGGGGATTTCTGTTAAACACAGATGTGTTTTTTTAGGTGGCATAGATACTTCATGTTGCATCTATACAAGTAATTTTTAAAGTTATAGTTGCACTCAATTAAACTTGGTAGAAATGCTTTAAAAAGTCATATCTATGTTGTGCATTAAAATTAACTGTTTGGTTGAGTGAACTTTTATTTTTAAAGTATACATATATAATTCTTTAGAGCCAAAACATTAAATAAAAGTTAACTAAATTCTCTCAAATGAAGTATGCAAAAACTGATGTTAACTTTGGCCTATGCATCCTGAGTAGCTAGCAGCACTCATGAAACTCAGTTAATTTAAAAAAAAAAAGGCTGTTTTCCAATCAAGTGTTTCAGATAGTTGAATTGACCCAATGTATTACCATTTGTTCATCTGCACCCTTTCCACTTTGTACAGAGATACAAAGCCATGGAACAAACAGAAAAAGATTGGGAGAGTAAGGCAACTTGAATATATTTTGTGAAGCTGGTTTAAAATAAGTTTTCAAAATCTACAGAAATATGTGCAATGGATGATGATAATACTATTTTTGGACTAAAACCCAAGTAATTTAACTTGAATTTGATTTTTAGTCATAAAATGAGTCTTTTTCTACATTTTTTCACATGAATTATTCAGTTAATTTTCTGTATGTTTTTCTATTGAAATTTTAATTTAGATTGATGGCTTCTATTTATTTAAAAGATACATATTCTTACTCAATTTATAGTAGAGACAAATAAATACATTTAACCTATAAGTTAAATAGAAGTTTAATAATATTAATCTACATATAACTATTATGAATTCTTAAAAAACTGGGTTGAAATTCAAGTAGAGGATGTGTTTAAGACAGGAAAAATACAATTAAGGAAAAATATAAATAGCCAATAAAATGGTCAACCATTAAAAAATGAGATATCATTTTCACCTATAATATTAGCCTTACGTATGCAACAACTGTCCAGAAAAAGTCCAACCATTGCTAATATAATGAGAATGGTTTGTGAAACATTGATGCAACCTGGCAGCCAAGTAGAGTGGACTGGAATGCGCATGCGTGAACAATTACTAAGTTCACTATACTAATTGGTGGGGGCGGGACATGCTGTTGAGTGAGCATGTGTACTGTGTGGCCATCACATTCCAAATGACTGAGAGAAAAAAGCAACAAATCTGTATCAACCTTTACATCAAGCTTGAACTGTCCTCCATGGATGCTATTCAGATGATTCAGAAGGCTACAGCTATGGGAAACTGGTGATTGATTTGTAGCTTCATCACAACAACATGCCTGTTCATGCATCGCATCTCATGCAGTTTTTTGGCAAAACACCAAATCGCCCAGGTGGCTCAGTCCCCCTACAGCCCAGATTTGGTGCTCTGAGAGTTCTGGCTTTTCCCCAAACTCAAATCACCTTTGAAAGGAAAGGGATTTTAGTCTGTGGATGAGATTCAGGAACATACCATGGTGATTGCAACAAAGGATTTTGCAGAGTGTTTTGAACAGTGGAAGAGATGCTGCGAGAATTGTGTGAGGTCCCAAGGTGCCTTCTTTGAAGGAGACTGAGGCATCATGGTCCTATGTATAAGGTTGTAACTTGTATCTTCTTCAATAAATTCATCTATTATTCATAGTACATGGCTGGATACATTCTGGGCAGACCTGGTATTTCCTGCTTTTAGGGGGACAGAGGAGAGTCAGAGATTTTTTCTCCTGCTCTTGTTGCTTCTTAGGTGATTTTAATTCAAAATAATCAATATTTCTTGTGCAGTATCTTGGGCCAGTCTTTTCTTGGTCAGACAGTTGGCATCTCATTTATGAAATTATTCAATGTGATTTTCCTTCCTGCATATAAAGGGTCAAATCTTCTTGATGTTGGAGTTTTATGTTGGGTAATGGGTGGATAATATTATTGATTAAGTAATCATTCTTGAATTGACTTCTCATAAAGATTGCTTTCTATGTTTTATTACACGTTTTTGGTGAGAATATGTAATATAATGAAAACTATAATATATAGGCTTAATCTCTAGAATTATCAACAACTAGTATTAGAATTTTGAGTTTCTCAGAAGAATTTCAAATCACATATATTGTTATATATTTATAACTATGTTTTGCTCTGATTTACCTATTGAGGATCACTGAGTTGAATTTTAGGTACAAAATTTAATACTTCCTGAGTTAAATATAGTCATTTAAAAATATACAAATGCTTTCCTACCCTTCATCTTAGTTTGAGATGGCTATTTCCTTTCAGTTGACTTGTTCTAACTTACATTTCTATGTTTATTAAGTGTATATAAGATGAGATTTATTGAATAGGGTAGTATAAGATTTAGTAAATAAATTCAATATCAAAACATTTTCTTTGATAGTTAAGATAATTTTTTAAATTAAAATGCATTGTTTAGTTGAATAGTGCTTCCTAAAAATTGTGATATTTAAAGGTTCAGCACAATGTAGAATGTGAAATTCTTTTCTTTGGAGTTTAGTATTAGAACATAAAAATATGGAATTCAAAATATTTACCACATGCACCGAATGTATTATTCTTATCAATGAAAATATATTTCTTTCTATAAGTGCAATATATACTTATAGGTGTACTCACTCGGTGGCGGTAGATATGCAGGCAAAATAAAGGCTCCTTTATGCTGCCTTGTTCTCAAGCAGATCTGAACATTGGTCAAAATCAAAAACTACAATATTGAAAACTTTATATTTGCAAAGTCACTTTTTGTAAAGCATTAACTCTAAGTCTCAGGAATTAGACTATAATATTGATTAAGATGAACTAAATCAGGGATTCAAAAAAATATTGAGATGTAATTGACATGGAACATGATGTTAGTTTCAGGTGTGCATATGATTCAGTATTCGCGTATATTGTGAAATGATCACCATGATAAATCTAGTTAACAGCCGTCACTGCACATAGTTAAAAATACTTTCTTATGATGAGAACTTTTAAGATCTATTCTCTTAGCAACTTTTAAATGTACAGTAAAGTACTATTAACTATAGTCATCATGCTGTACATTACATCCCAGGACTTGTTTATTTTATAACTGGAATTTTGTACCTTTTGATGACCTTCACCCTTTTCACTACCTTGCACACTTCCAGCCCTCAAACCTGCCTCTGGCTACTACCAAATCTCTTCTTTATATCTATGAGCTGGTATTATTTATTTTGTTTTTAGATTCCACTTATAAGTGAAGTGCTAGATTGTCTTTCTGTATATGACTTATTTAATTTAGCATAATTCCCTCAAGATCCATTACTCTTTCAAATGGCAAATTGTTTTTCCCTACAGCTGAATAATATTCTATTGCATGTATAGAACACATTTTCTTTATCCAGTCTTCTGTCCAAGGACCCGTAGGTTGCTTCCATGCCTTGGCTGTTGTAAATAACATGACAATGAACATGGGATGCCTATGTCTTTTCAAGTTACTGTTCTTATTTCCTCCAAATGAATACTCAGAAACGCTATTCACAAATATAATTATGCAGGTAGTTCTTTCTATTTTTTTAAACCCCAGTCATCTTTTCAGGCAGAGTTATGTAGTGAAAAGCACTTAAATGTTCCCATAATGTTATCCTATAAAATAACAACAACCATTTACCCAGCATTCACCATGAACCAGACGAGGTATCAAGGATATATATCATACATAATTTCCAAACTCTCAACAAGTAGTATAAATTGTTTTATAACCACTGAAATTTACCTCCTTGCTTATTAGCAAACTGAGCTTAAATTATGCTAACTAAAGTGGCCAGGGTAACACAATTAGTGTTGACATGGATTGAAACCCAGGCATGAACAGTTCAATCTCCTTCCACCACCATATGCCTTAAGAACACAAACAAGGAAAAAGCAACTGGGCCAAGTTTCTGTCTCTCAATTGCCATGATACTTGGTCTGGGTGTGCAGACCTCATTTTCTTCCTTTTTAAACTGAAAATAATATTTGTCTGAATCAGAAGGCTAATGTGGATAGCCGCTCACCACCATTCTCACACCAAAAAAAAATGTGATCTGGGCACCATGGAGGACACTAAAACCCTTGCAGCAGGTCTAAGAGGTCGTCTCTTTTTTCAAAGGCACATTTGTACAAAGCTAGATCTTCTCCTTACACTTCAATGGCAACAACAACATATCCCAACAAATGGATTGCGTGTGAAAACAATGGAAAACTCGGCTGGAGTGGCTCAGCTGGTGGAGCATTGCCCATACACGAAAAGGTTGTAGGTTCCATTTCAGGTCAGGGCACACAGTTGGCTTGCAGGTTCCATCTGCGATCAGGATACATGTGGAAGGCAACCAATTGATGTTTCTCTCTCACACTGATGTTTCTCTCTCGTTCTCTAAAATCAATAAACACGTCAAAAAAAGGAAAAAAATAAAAATGATTTATTTCTCAGTTTTGATTTCTAGCACTACAATATGAAGAATATAATGCACATAAACAAAAGGTCTTCAGAGTCCTCCTAGTGTGAGAATGTAGGAATTTCTGTGTGAGGACCAGTGCTGTACCCATGTATGTCTTTCTTTTTACTTCTCAGAGTGCTGTTTGATATGTGTGCAGCTGAATTTATTTAAGGTAGAAACTTCATAAACATATAAATTATTCTGTTTCTTTTATTTTTCCATGTTTGTAACACCATAATATGCACACAGTTTACACTTAAATATCCTTGGATTGTTGATGTGTAGAGGTTGATTAATTTATCTTCATTCTCATATAGGTAATTAAACCCAGAGCAGAAATTCACACAGGTTTATAGTTTATTTGAAGTCACAATTAGAAAATAAACGTTTGTCCAAAATTGAAGGATTTAATATTTTATCAATGGAAAATATTTCCCATTTTTAGAATATCTAACTCCTTCCTGGTTAATACCCTCCATTTGTTTTGCACACCAAAGTCAGGGCTTGCAATCATGTCTGATGAAAGAGAAATTATTTTCTTCCTTTAAAAGTTGAAATTTATTTTCACAATATGAGTTTTTAACTAGACATACTTAAGTACTAGCTGAAAGAAACAAAGTAACAAATTTATTATAAGTGTGGAGGGAAATAAAATGGAATTTCACTTTATAATGTACATTTAAATGTCTCAATGGCTGGAAAATCACTTCTGTCTTTGTTAAGCTCTTAAATTTTTATCTTTCCCGGTGTGCCTATGTTCCCATCTTGTTTCTGTACATGGCTGCCTAAAATTAGCATAAAACAAATCAAAGCCTCCCCACAGCGGGAAGCTCAGAGTGTGAGAGGGTGGGTATAGCTTTATAGGCCAATCATGCACAGTTAACTGACTGGGCATTGCTTTGTCTCCTTTCTAAACTCCCCAGAGAAAGAATCCAATTGTGTGTTAGTCACTCTTCACACAATTAGTTGAAACCATGTCAGTAGTGTATTTGGGTGGGGAGGGAGAGAATGTGTTATTTCACATGGAACACAACACTAACTTTACATGGGAATAACACATTGTTGAAGAGGAGATCTATGGAAAGGTTCTCTAGCTTTAGGAGTCCAAATAACAACCCTTCAAATAATGTTAGACCTATGGATAAATTTATGAAAAATGTCCACTGATTTATTAAAAATCTATTTCCAAATTATATAAACCTTTGTTTCAATGACTTTAATATTAGTGGCCATCATGCTATAGGAATTTTGATCAAAAATAAAAATATCATTATAGCTACTATTATTATATATGTGGCAAGTCCTATGTAATGCCTACATGGCGGTTTTAGTTGGTTTCTCTAAAAAATAACATTACCACCCCACATAGATAAAAGTTTACTGGTTTCAGAATGGGTGAAATAGGCTTGTCTTTGAAAACATTAAAAATATAACTACATACTTACAGTGACACTTTTCAGAATATATTTTCTGTGAATTTCCTCAACCTGAAATGTAAAGAAGAATAATGTATAAAGTAGAAATAAAATTATGTAATTTTATAATAAGAACTTAGTAGCATTATAATAAATTCTGTAGAAAAATTACACAGGAACATAGAGACTTGGGTTTGTGTTTTCTTCAACAAGTGGCGCTAGGTCAACAGGCACAGAGCTTGATTTGTTTTCCCTCAAGTTCATGTCTGGAAGTTATACAACTGCTAAACCTCTGAGAAGAAACCCCTAAAGCCAATAATTTTAGTGTTATACATTGTCACTGAAATGTTTCCTTAGAGTTCATCGATCTATTATCATGCAATATAGACATAGCTAAAAGTTTTTCTTTAATAACAAACATTGCAATAGGAGAAATGAACATAGATTATGACATTTTCTACTATTCTCAAAAATATTAATGAAAAAATATCTATGTACTACTACATTCAAGTTGTTCAATGTGAAGTTTATTGCAAAATATACTAGACATTGATTCTGTGTATTATTAAAAATGTAATTCAATATAGAAATGAATATAAGAGCTACATAGTGTACAGTGTTTAAAGGAATTCTGTGTGTTTTTATCAATGCATTTTGTTCTCATTGTAAGTAGTAATTATTGTATAGTGTATTTTAATATTCTGAGCTGGTAGTGCAAAGGCTTAGGCATGCCCACTTTCCTTTGTGGGAGAGATTAGGAGGCTGAGTGAATGACCAAAAGTGCTGCAAAACAGATCTTAGATGAGTCTGAAAATGCAAGATAATACCTTGAGTTCGTCATCAATATCCTTCCAAAACAGATGGATACAAGGTTGGAGAATTCTAAGGAATTTAGATGTTTGATTTTTTGTTTGTTTATTAGCAATTTAACTTTTATTAGGGAAAACGTTTAGTGTTCTGGAGAAAAGGAAGAAGGCAAGTCTTTTTGCCAATCAATTACTAGATAGAGAAGAAAGAGTACGTATAAGAGAGCCTGAGAATCAAACTAGGATATGGAAGGGAGAGAGGCAGTGTCACATTAAATTTCACTTAGACGAAGAGAGGGCAGGAAAGTCTCTAAAGTTAACGTAATGCAGTCTATGTGGACTCTCATGAATTCAATAAATTCTAATTTTGTGAATATGTTCTTATTCTGGCTGCTTGAATTTATTTATCCATGATCAAAACACTCAAAACTCACTGTCTCTGTGGATCTATTATTCTACTAGAGGGGGAGGAATCATTGATTTTTTAAACAGGTAAGATAGGTAAATTATATAATGGTAAGATAGGTAAATTATATAATGATAGAAGTCATATCATACTATATGTTTTTTAAATATATTTGTGATAGATTTCTTAAATTATTTATTTTTTTAGGAAACTATTGAAAGCTGACTACATATGCTGGAAATAATGATGGACGCAACCAATGTGATCTATACTCTGTTAAAATTATAGTGCAGAAAATAATATAGATATTAAACAACTCACTGAAGTAGAAATTTATTTTATGTGAAATATAGATTGCTCTGAGAATGGATATGCAATCGATATTGGTGTAAGGGTGGACATCAAAATCAAGTAGAACAATTAGTTAAGGCTCCTAAAAGTAAGGAAGATAAGCAATTTTCAAGAACTGAAAGAAAGTCATCATACGTCGAGCAGGGAGAGGACAGGCATGCCCCAAAGCAGCAGGGAAGCCAAAGCGCCAGCAATTCTTTTAAAGTCAGCCGAAAAGTAGATGGGGAGTAAGAATGAAGTAAAACAAGGATATTTCAAAAACGTTTCTCCTTCAAAACTGAAAGAGAGAGTTATAATTTGCTGGTGTGGGGAAGACCGCAGGTAGTGAAGTTTTGAGGGGAGGACCCTGATCTTGTTTTTAACTCGATGCGTTTGATGGACTTATTAATCAGCCTGTTAGAAGCTCTCTAACAGACATTTAGATCTAGTGATCCACAGTTTAGGTAAGGCAGAGGACTGTATTAGAGATATGAATTTGGAAATTTCAACTTTAATAGTTAAACTCATGGGACAAGATGTGATCACCAAAGGAATGGGTGTATGTAGAACAGTGAGGTATAGCGTTATGGGAAGAAAATGTGAAGGTGAACTCGTCCCATCTGAGTTGCTACCAGAGAACTAACCATTCCAGACCATTTGCCTTATAAGCTCTTCTATTGGCTACTTGATTTGGAGCTTTGGGGCTCGTGTTTCCATAAATGGGAGCACACTCTATACATTGAACTATAATTTGTTTTTGTTCATAAGTGATGAGGTGAGGAAAGCCTGATTTTTCAGCATCTACAATTCCAAAGGAAGACTTCTAACTGCTTCATCATTTTTTAGGGATTTGACATAATAATAAAAAATAAATTAAAGTAGTTTATTTACTTATGTTTTATATTGGTAATTTAGAATTTAATATTTAATTATACATGGGGTGAGAGCTCTTGAACACAAAATAAGTTAAATGAAACAATATAAATGTTATAAGGAATGCCATCTACATTCTTATTGATTTATATACATCTTGATGTAAATATAAGTTTGCACATGGTTTCTTTATCCCTTCATTGGGTCTTTTCTCTAATGTTAAGCAAATTTTACCATCATGGTGAATGGGAGCCTGGTGTGTGTAGATAAGAGGTTTAGCTATCATGAGGCTTCTAAATTCAATAGCACCACTTTCTCTGTTGATTGATTGAATGTACGACTGTCTTTCAAAAGTTAAAGGAAAGTTCAGTTTCTGCTGCACTGGTTGAGAAATGCTTCATAAGCCGTTGTGGGAAATCATCTTCCTTGACATTTTTCACAAATAATGCTCTTTTTTTTTTAAGATTTTATTTATCTATTTTTAGACAGAAGGGAAGGGAGGGAGAAAGAGATAGGGAGAAACATCAATGTGTGGTTGCATCTCACGTGGTCCCCCTGGGGACCTGGCCTGCATCCCAGGCATGTGTTGTGACTGGGAATCGAACCAGTGACCCTTTGGTTCACAGCCTGCGCTCAATCCACTGAGCTACACCAGCCAGGGCACAAATAATGCTCCTATTACCCAGTGTTTACCTCTGGGCTCCTCTTAGAAACTCAGTCCTGTGCAAGGCATCACAGCACTCACCAGTCTGCCAAGAATGGTGTTATCAAGTGCCCTGGTGTGTTCTGTATATTCAGTGCACACAACGGTGACTCTGTGGGATATATTTCTAAAAAAAAACATAAATGCTGTATCTAAGGATTTATAAGTTTTTAGTTTACATCGTGTTACCAAATTGTCCTCTGGAGGCTAGAAAAGCTTAGATTCTGTTTAACATCTTATGAGAGTTCCAATTTCTACAGTCTTGATAATATGGATATTACAAATCTTTAAAGTTTTACGACTATGGTCATTATCATTAGAATTTTAATTACTCTGCTTCCTACTGGTATTGAACATCTTTTCACATATTTGATTTCTATTTACGTTTTCAAATCCCTATGGTATCTTTGCTTCATTTCAATTGTGTTTGAAATTATTTCCAGTTGCTCTTTATATTTAATACATAATTCTTTATTCTATTTATTGTGATATATTCACCAACTCTGTATGTATTAATTTAGCTTGCTTAAAGTATTGCTTATCATTTATAATAAAGAATTTTTCTTTCACCTGTGACTGTGGGGGCACTGTGAACTCTCCTTCTGTTTCATTTTGGATATTCTATTCTTAGTGCTTTGCTAGGCCCATAAAATGAGTTTGCTAGTTTTTCAGTATTTTCTATGTAGAATTATACTTTTGAAAACATAAGAATTATCTATTATAGAAGTTTCGTAGCAAAAAAAAAATAATAATACCCTCAACACTATGTTCTGGGGTGAAAGTCAGTTGTTCCTAATGATGTTTTCTTATTCGGCTTCAGCAAAAATACTTTACCAGCCTTTTTTTTTTTTTTTTTTTTTTGAGAGATGTTCTAGACAATTGGCTCATTTTCTGAGTCCTTTAAATGTCTGACTTCCCAGTCAGAGGAAATGGTGAGTTCCTGCCACCTTCACTCCCTGTGGTTAGAAAGAGTTTTCTAGACCAAATAAATAGTTTGCTTGCTTCATGCTTCTCACCTCCAACTATTTAGCTTCCTCTGAAGTCGAGTTCCACTGTGAGCCGTTTTTAAACTGTTCACTCTTTTTCTTTCCCACTTGTAGAGAGATGATTGGGAGATGTGGGTAAGGCAACGATGCGGGGGCTAAGGTGAGCTTACGGGGGCAACCTTCCAGGGTCCCAGCTCTGATCGTGGCACACAATGTCACCACACCTGGGTTTCTTCATCTACTGAGGGGATGACACCTTCAACCTCGTTAGGTCTTTGCGAACTTGGAATGCATGTATATTTGTCAAGTTCTCAGAGTAGTGCTTTAACTCACAGTGAGTGCTCGCAAGTATTACCTAATATGACTGTTATTAGGTATTTCACTGAAGGATGTACAATTGAGAGAGGATAAATTATTGCAATCATAAATATATGTAACACATACAAATCTTAAAACTCAAACTCACACTTGTTGAAATATGCACCTATTATTTTCTATTGTTTGACTGCATTTTCCTTTTTTTTACTTTTTAAGTATAACATGTAAGTAAAAATGTGAGGAAAGCATATATATATATATATATCAATATACTAAATCAAAGTCATATATATATATACATATATATATATCAATATACTAAATCAAAGTCATATATATATACATATATATATATATGTATATATATATATATATATATATATATATCAATATACTAAATCAAAGAAGTCACCTGTGTAACTACAACCTATAAAGAATATTGCCCTGGTTGGTGTGGCTCAGTGGATTTGAGCGCAGGCTGCGAGCCAAAGGGTTGCCAGTTTGATTCCCAGTCGGGGCACATACCTGGGTTGCAGGCCAGGTCCCCAGTGGGGGCCATGTGAGAGGCAACCACACATTGATGTGTCTCTCCCTCTCTTTCTCCCTCCCTTCCCTTCTGTCTAAAAATAAATAAATAAAATCTTTAAAAAAAGTTTTAAAAAAGTAGAATATTGCTAAAACCCCAGAAGCTTCATGCCTTTTCCCAATTGCTATCTGCTTCCTGCCTCTGCCTATGAGATTTCTTTATTTTGACCTCAAATTCTGTAATCCAATTTTGCCTGTTCTTTGAATTTTGAACAATTACAATCATATAGTAGGTAGTCTTTTGTGTCGGATTTCTTTTACTCGACATTAT
>PVJI01020212.1:0-29469 GCA_004026765.1 Micronycteris hirsuta | reverse complement strand
ATGAGGAGAGGCTTAGGAACCTCCAAGACAACTTTAAACATTCCAACATCCAAATCATAGGGGTGCCTGAAAGAGAATAGGAAGAGCAAGAAATTGAAAACTTATTTGAAAAAATAATGAAGGAGAACTTCCCCAATCTGGCAAAAGAGATAGACTTCCAGGAAGTCCAGGAAGCTCAGAGAGCCCCAAAGAAGTTGGATCCAAGGAAGCACACACCAAGGCACATCATCATTACATTATCTAAGATTAAAGAGAAGGAGAGAATCTTAAAAGCAGCAAGAGAAAAGGAGACAATCACCTACAAAGGAGTTCCTGTAAGACTATCAGCTGATTTCTCAAAAGAAACCTTGCTGGCAAGAGGGGCTGGAAATAAGTAATCCAAGTCGTGAAAGGCAAGGACCTACATCCAAGATTACTGTATCCAGCAAAGCTATCATTTATAATAGAAAGGCAGATAAAGTGCTTCCCAGATAAGGTCAAGTTAAAGGAGTTCATCATCACCAAGCCCTTATTATATGAAATGTTAAAGGGACTTATCTAAGAAAAAGAAGATAAAAAATAGGAACAGTAAAATGACAACAACTACAACTATTAACAACTGAACCTAAAAAAACAAAACTAAGCAAACAACTAGAAGAGGAACAGAATCACAGAAATGGAGATCACAGGGAGGGTTTTCAGTGGAGTAGTCAGAGGGGGAGAATGAGGGAAAGGTACAGGGAATAAATAGCATAAATGGTAGGTAGAAAATAGACAGGGGGAGGTTAAGAATAGTATAGGAAATAGAGAAGCCAAAGAACTTATATGTACAACCCATGGACATGAACTAAAGTGGGGGAGGGAATGCAGGTGGGAGGTGGTATGCAGGGCAGAGGGGAATAAAGGGGGGAAAATTGGACACCTGAAATAGCATAATCAATAAAATATATTTAAAAAACCAATTATGATGGCTTAAATAATTTTGAGATTATTCTCCCATGTGAAATAAGTCCAGAAGTAGGAGGTCCAGGTCAAGTTTGGCAGTGCACAAAGTCTCAGGGACCAAGGTTTCATCTCTCTGCTGTGTCCTTTCCACAGTTCCTCATGAATATAGATAGCTGCTACAGCTCTAGCCATCACATCAGTGTCCCAGGCAGGAAGAAGGAGAGGGAGGAAAGGAAAAGCTATGCTCCCAGCTGAGCTCGTTCACTTGAAAAAGAATTCCTGAAGGCTTCACTGGACAACTTCTACTTCTATCTCATTGGGCCCTCCTAGTTGCTAGAGAAGCTGGGTCAAGTGGAAGTGAATTGGTCAGAGCTGCGTTCAGCTCAGTGGCTGTGCTTCTTGTGTGTTCACTCTGGGGCCCAGGCTGCAGGGGCAGCAGGCACCCAGAGGAGGCTCTTCCCATGGTAATGGCTTGAGAGCAAATTGAAACACTGGAGAGCTTCTAAAGTTCCAGTTCACAACTTGCTCTGTCCACATTCCATTGGCCAGAGCAAGTGCCATGGCCAGGCCCAAAGGCAAGGGTCAGGGATATGCTCCCCTCCATAATGAAGCCAGGCAGGGGTGGGTGTGGATGCAGGCAGGGTGCAGATCTGTAACTATTCTATACTCCCTTATGCTTTGTTTTGTCTTCTTTGTTGCATCTTTCACTGCCTAAAATGATCTAGTTTATGTATTTGTTTCCTTATATTGTGTTTTCATTTTTATTTCATTTTATCCAGATGTTAACTGAAGCTCCTAGAGAGGCCTGGATTTCTCATCTCCCTTGTGATTTCTTCTCTGATCCATGGGTTATTTAAAATCATGCTGTTTAATTTCCAAATATCTGTGAATTTTTCAAATTTCCTTCTGCTGCTGATTTTGAATTCCATTGTGATTGAAGAATGTACTTTGTATGGTTTCAGCCTTTTTAAATTTAATGAGACTTGTTTATGGCCTGGCATATAGTATATCCTGGAGAATGTTCCATGGGTACTTGACAAGAACATGTTTTCTACCCTGGTTGGATGGCTGTCCTGTAGACATCACTTAGGTCAGGTTGATTGACAGCACTGTTTGAGTCTTCTGCACCCCTGCTGATGATTTTGTCTTATTGTCCATTCGCTACTGAGAGTGGGATATTAAAGTCTTCAGCTATGATTTTTGAGTTGTCCATTGTTCCCTTCATCTGCTTTGCTTCATGCATTTGGGGCTGTTTCTAGGTACTTGTCTGTGGTCTAGTCCCTCACGGGACTCAGAGCTCCTTGAGGGCAGAGCTTGGCAGGTCCCATCCCCAGTGGATTGTAATGCCCAGTACAACGTTGGTGTTTAATACATACCTGATGAGTGAGTGATGGCAGAGTCGTTCCTTCCAGCAGTCTCAGCATTCCTTCAGTCAAAAATATATCCTGAGCACTTCCTGTGTGCTGGGTGCAGGGGACTTATGGAGGAATGAGAAGGTGAGGTCCCTGCCCAACAAAAACTGACAGTCTACGAGAGAGATGGGCATGGAAAGAAACGATATTAATACAGTGGCAGGGGGCATCTGGAAGCTGGGGTGTGCATGCGAGGCACCTGCCCTGGGCTTCTGGGCTTAGAAAAGGATTCCTGGAGGAAGTGTAACTAAGCCGAGACTTGAAGGATGGGAAGAAGTTAGCCAGGTGAAGGAACAGTGAGGAAGACTTGCATCTGGCAAAGGGATCAGGATATGCAAAGGCCCGGAGAATGATGTGATTGGGAACTGAGAAATTCAGGCTGGTGGGAGTGTGGTTAGCGAGTAGAGAACGGTGAGAGCTGAGGCCAGCAAGGTATGGAGTGACCACAGAGAGCCCCGTGAGGCATGTTTGGGGTTTGGGTTTGATCCCCTGAAGGTCCTTGGGGAGGCTGCTGGGTGATTCCAGCAAGAGGTGACAGTGAACTGGACAGGACTGCGTACTTGGTGATTGATGGACTATGGGGTGCAGGATACAGAGGGAGGGCTCCCAGCTCACCCCCAATTACTGGATTGCTGACTCACAAAGAAGGCAAGTGCTGGAGTAGCTCAGGCTCGGCTTGGGGGAAAATGATGAGTTTAGTGTGGGTCTTGTTAAGTGTGAGGGGCTCAGGGAAGAACATCCTAGTGGTCACCCGGGCACGAGATGTGCGCCAGAAGTGATCGAGTGTAGAGATGTTAACTGAAGCTCCCAGAGACACCTGGATTTCCCCAAGGGAGTATGTGCAATCAGGAGAGGGCTCCCAGGTACCCTGAAGAGGAAGGGGGTGCCCTGAAGGGTGTGAGCCTAGGGACTGGTAGGTTTTCATGAAGGGGCAGAAGAAACTTTGGGAAGAGTTTAGGGAGGACACAGTGCAGAAAGGCAATGGGAGGCTTCCAGATGCAACCTGTGTGTGTCCCACTCATGTGCCCCCTGCTCTCCTCAGTGACAGTGACCACTTGAAAGGGTATCAGGAGAGCCCAGGACAGAGGCGGACTTCTCAAACTGCTCGGAGAAATAGGAGATTCATTCAGAAGCCCTCCCTCATCACTGTGTGGGGGCTTCACTTGGCCGTGGCCTCAGTGCTGATGTGACAGGCCAACGCAGGATCTAACAGAGCTCTGTTATAATTTGTGAGTTTACTTACCTGTGTGTGGTGCCCTCTTTCCTCACCCAGCCAGTTCTTGCTCCTCATTGTGTTCAGTGTCCAATGTTTCAGAAGCTGTAGAGGAGGGTAGGGGGGCAGTGAACATTTCTTGATCTCCTATGTGTGCTTGGCAGTTTATATACATTATCTCATTTAATTGTACATAGTTCGTGCTCAATGAATATTTCTTAGATAGCTGGATGGGGCCAAAACTCAATCTCGGAGAAGGTGACTTACCCAAAGTCACACAACCAGTGAGAAGTGGGGCCAGGGCTGTTTGACTCCAGAGCACTGAGAAGGGGAGGAGACACGTGGATGTGGGATGGTCTGGTTAGGTGGTAAGCAGCCCAAGGATGGAGGGAGTCAGTGTCAGCAAGAAGACTGAAGTCAAGGAGGGGCTCTTGGGACAGGGAGTTTTGCAATGGGCATCCGTGGGCGGAAAGTAGGAACAGGCCTTCCAGAGGGGGGAACAACAGGAGTAAGTGCACAGAGGGGAGGGTTTGGGAGCGTGAGGTGTGCAGGAAGTGGCCGGAGAGCTGTCCTCGGGGAGAGCCTGAATGCCATGTCCCCTGGTGTTTCAAAAGGGAGGCATAGGAATTTGGGAGCCCTGGGAACCTGAGCAGGGAAGGTGGGTCCAGTAGGTTCGGTGGGAGGGGGTGATGCTGGGGGACGCAAAGTTTAAGCCAGACCAAGCCCCAGAATGCTTGTGTTTTCATTTAGTCCAGGAAAAATATTTCTGTGTGACCCTGGAAAGTTTCTTCCTCTTTCTTCCCTTATCCTGAGGTGTCTGATGAGACTCAGACCTTTTTAGCCACAGAAGCTTGTCTTCAAATGAAATTTTACTCAGAACCCCAATAAGAAAAGTGGATGAAAGTGGAGAAGCTTTGGTTCAAAGGCAGGTGGAGGTCAAAGTTCGGGCTCTCATAACCCTGGGTCTCCACAGAGCACAGTGAGAGGAATGTTCATTTAAATCAGTGGTTCTCAGAGTGGGTCCCCAAACCAGCAGGGTCAGCATCACCTAGGAACTGGTGAGAAATGTGCATTCTTGGGTCCCACCTCAAAACTGCTAAATTGGAAGCTCCGGGAGTGGGGCTCAGCCCTCTGTATTTTAATGAACCCCCCAGGTGATCCTGATGGACAGTAACATTTGAGACTCACAGACAGATGATCCTGTAAGGTCCCTTCTTCAGCTAGGCTCTCTGTGATTCCCTGCCCCCTAGAAGCCAGCACCCTCCAGGACACTGGTTCCCAACCCTGGCTGTACATGGGTACCTGAGAGTGTTAAAAAAACATGGATGCTCATTCCACCTTAAGAGATTTGTATTTAATTGGCCCAGGGTGCTGCCTGGTCATTGGAGTTGAAAAAGTCCCCAGATAATTCCACCTAATTTGCACCTAAAACCAAGAACCTAGTGAAAAAGGAGCATTCATTCAGCACAGTTGTGAACACTGCCAGGTCAATGTGAGGGTAAAACCAAAGGGAATGAGACACAGTCTGCTCTCAGCTTGGTTAGAGGGAAGGTAACAGAAACATTCGTAGTAAGTGAAGAGCCTGGCAATGCAAACGTTTGCAAAGCCATTGCCTTCCAGGCTGGGATGCATATTACCCTGCCAGAGATGTGCAGTCGGTGTCCAGGAATGCTCAAGGCCACAGGACAGACAGAGCACATTTTCTCAGAGCCTCTGCTTTGCTCTAGATACATAATTTTTAAACACATTAAATCAGACATGGATCCAGTTTGGAGAATAAAATAAAATATGTTTTAACTTTTAAGCTGAAATATGAGATTTCAGGGATAGTCTAAGACCGGGGTGGCTCCCTTCAGGCTGTGTGCCAAAATTTCTGGAGGTTATAGGACACTTAAGAGGACTTTAAACTGACTGCTGAAGTAACCAGGAGGGCCTCATGGTGGAGGCGGTGTTTGAAGCAGCTTTTAAACATAAGTGAGATATTAATCAGATGCCAGAAGCACAGAACAAAGACACAGAGGCTGGAAAAGAGGATTCATAGAAAGCAGCAGTGCTGAAAGTGTGGTTCCGGGACCAGCAGCAGCAGCATCACCTAGGAACTGGTGAGAAATTAAAAGTATCCAGCCCCACCTTGACCTACAGAGTGGAAACTCTGGGTCAGGTGAGCAATCCATGCAATTTGAATAGGTCTGACAGGTGATTGTGAGGCACACTGAACGTGGAGAAACATTGGTATGAAGAAATGAGCAGTCAGCTACAGAGGTAGGCTGGACCGGCTTTTGCAGGGCCATGAACTGCAGGCCCAGGAGATTCACTTGGCCCCGAGGTCTGGACACAAATGAAGGGTTTGGAGGAGACATGAAAGCAGTGGGGAAAAGCAGTGCTTGTTCCCTCTTTCCCCAGGGGCCTCAGAGAACTGGTTAAAAAAAAAAGTTTTGTAACTTACATACAGTTGAGTGAACAAATCCTAAAGATAGGGCTCCAATTTTTAATAAAGGTGCGTGTATGTGCGCACTGGTAACCACCACCCTGATGGAACATTTATATCATCCAGAAGATGCCCCTATTGCCCCTCCCCAGGCAGTCACCCTCCCCGCCCCCCAGAGGTTTACCACTGCTTTGTTTTCCATCACACTAGATTGGGTTAGCCTGTCCTTGAACCTCATGTGAATGGAATTATGAATTACATATTCTTTTGTGCCTGGCTTCTTTAGCTCAACAAAATGTGTGAGATTCATCCATGTTTTCACGCATATCAGTTTTCTTTGTATGGATACCGCAGTTGGTATGTCTGTCCTCCTGTTAGCGATCATTTAGGTTGTTTCCAGTCTGGGCTATTGCAGGCAGACTCAGAGATGTTGCAGGTTCGGTTCCACACACTGCAATAAGGCAAGTCATTATCTTTTGCTGGTGGAGAGTTTTGCCTTCCATTTGCAAAAATGCAACATCTGTGAAGCGCAGTAAAGTGAAGCACAATAAAACGTGGTGTGCCTGTGTAAAACCGCTATGAATGCTTCATCCATGTCTTTTAAGGAACATATGCACTGATTTCTCCTCAGTATTTACCTTGGAGTGGAATTATTGGGCTATAGCTTTGGCTTCATTAGAAACTGCCAAATAGTTTGAAGCAATACATCCCCCGCTCTGATGTGCAGGAATGCCACTTGGTCCTCAGGCTTGCCAGCATATTGGCATTGTCGGTGTTTTTACTCACGGCCATTCTGTTGATTGCGTAGTGGTTTCTCACTTGCGTTTTAATTGGCATTTCCCTGATGTTTAATCAAATTGAGTATCTTTCCTCCTGTTTATTAGCCATTTGGAAATCCTATTTGAAAAGTGTCTATTGCTTCTTTTTTAATTTTAATTGGGTCGTGTGTCTTTTTCTTATTGATTTGTAGGAACATTTCCCTAGTCTGTGCCTTCCTTATTCAAATTTTTAACAGCTGAATTGAGATATAAATCTCATACCATCCAGTTCAGCCATTTGAAGTGCGAAAGTCAGTGGTTTTTAGTACATTGAGAGTCGTACAGTGATCGCCACAATCATTCTCATCAGCCCGGAAAGGAGCCCCACGCATCTCGGGTGGCACTCTCCACCCACCCTCCCCTGCCTGGGCGTCCACCGGTCTGCTTCCGTCTCTATGGACTGGCCTGTTCTGGATATTTAATATAAAGGGAATCATACAGTTTGTGGTCTTTTGTCATTGGCTTCTTTCATCTAGCATAATGTTTTTAAGATTCGTCTTTGTCGTATGTAGCATGCATCAGTACTTCATTCCTTTTCATGACTAAGTAATATCCTGTTGTGTGACTAGATTTCATTTTATCTGTTCATCGCTTGATGGACATTTGGATTCTTTCCTCTTTTTGACTGTTACGAAAATGCTACTATGAACACTGGTGTACAAATTATTGTATGAACATATGTTTTCCATTCTCTTGGTTACATACCTAGGAGTGCAATTGCTAAAAAGTCATATGCTAACTTTTTAACCTTCTGAGGAACTGCCTGACTGCTGTCCAGGTGGTTGCACCATTTCACATCCCCACCGTCAAAGAGCGAGGGTTCCGATTTCTCCCCTTCCTTGCAGTACTGTTGTTATGTGTCTTTTTTGTTATAGCCATTCTTGTGAGGGGGAAGTGGTATCTCATTTCCCTTGTGACTCATGATGTTGGGCACGTTTTCATGTGAAGATATCCGATTTGCAAATATTTCCACTGGGGACCTAGCCTGCAACCCAGGCATGTGTCCTGACTGGGAATCGAACTGGTGACCTTTTCCTTTGGGAGATGATGCTCAACCAACTGAGCCACACCAGTCACAGCTCTTTTCACTCTCTTGATAATGTCCTTTGAAGCACAAACGTTTTTAATTTTTAGTGAAGCCTAATTTATCTATTTTTTCTTTTGTTGCTTGTGCTTTGTTGTCATATCTAAGAAATCTTTGCTTAGCCCCAAATCACAAACGCTTACTCCCATATTTTCTTCTAAGAGTTTTATACTTACAGATCTTCCATTTAAGGCTTTGATTTTGAGTTAATTTTTTGCATGTGATGTAAAGGAGTCCAGATTCATTATTTTCCATGTGAATATCCAAATGGCTCAGCACCATTTGCTGAAAAGACTATTTTTTCCCATTGAATTGTTTTGGCATCCTTGTTGAAAGTCACTTGACCGTAAAGGTGAGGGTTCATTTCCGGATTCTCAGTTCTAATCCATCGATCTCTACGTCTGTCCTCATGCCAACACCACACAGTCTTGGTTCCTGCAGCTTTACCGCAAGCTTTGAAATCAGCACGTGTGAGTCCTCTAACCTGGTTCTTTTGCAAGATGGTTGTGGCTCTTTGGTGCCTCTTGCACATCCATAGGAATTTTAGGGTCAGCTTGTCAATTTCTGTAAAACAGACAGTTGGGATTCTGATGGGTCTGTGTATCAAGTTGGGGAGTGTTGACATCTTAGTAATATTAAGTTGCAAACATGAAACATCTTCCTATTTACTTAGGTCTTCTTTAATTTCTTTCAGCAGTGCTTTGTTATTTTCAAAGTACAGGTTCATGATTTTTTTGTTAAATTTATTCCTAAGCATTTTATTTTTTCATCTCACTCAATTTTTAATGATTTTTAACTATTTATTTTAAAATAACTTCAATTTTACAGAAAAGAAGCAAGAGTAGGAGTAGTATATAGAACAACCAAATTTCCTAATTCATCTTTTAACACGAAGTCCCATTTGTATTTTTTTCTGTATAACTAGTACTATTTGTATACAGTTTAAGAAGTCTTTGTGTGCCCCACAGAGACTTCTGTTCAGGGTTCCAAAGTATCCTCCAGTGACTGACCAGGCGTAGTGAAGTCACGTCCCCTGGGCAGCTCTCAGCTTGCCAAGACATTTTTGAGACATAGCAGGTCATGGCTGAGGTCAGTGTGCGTTTGGCCAATTGGGATCTGAGCAAGTCCACTTGACTTTTGGCAGTGACCTCAGTGGTTTGACCACTTGCAGGAAGGACATTCTGGCTACCCCCTGACTGTTTAGCCCAGAAAATAGAGATACTGTGTCACCCAGGAAACTCAACAGTGGTTTTGGAGAGGAGGAAAGTGTTCAGGGGACCAGGCCCTTAGATGTGAGATCCGCCCTTCTACTCCAGGCAAGCCCAGCGGTTGTGAGAGCCCTGTGAGTTCTGGGAGACTTGCCAGGGCTCCGAAGGCAGAGAGCCTTTCCACTCAGGCCTCCCCACCAGGCTGCCCCAGGGTCGCTGAGGTTGGGCCAAGAGCCCTGGCCAGGATTCTGGAAATCTGCCTTTCAGTCCCCCGCTTTGACCCCTGCAAGTCACTCCCCTGTCTGGGCCGTCAGTAGAATGCGGAGTTGGTGTGGGGCAATGGTAAAAGCTAAGACTTTGGAGTCAGGCCAACTTGGACTCAAACCTTGTCATCTTGGTGGCCTTGGGCAAGTTACCTAATCTCTCCAGGCCTAATTTCCTTATAGGCAAAATGGAAATTATAATGCCAAAGTGATAGACCTGTTGGGAGGAGGAAATGAGAAAGTGAATGTAAAGTGTCGAGCAGGTGATGGCTCGCACGACACATGTGAGTGCTGGCTGTTGTTACTTGAGCACCTTCCCTGGGCTGGGTGCTGGGGATACAGAGTTAAGTAATACTCGTCAAAAGAGAAGGAAGGCACAGAAGGAAATCATCCATGACAGAAAGCAGTCTGCACAAACCCCGCAAAGAAGGTATTTGCATTCCTGTTTTGCAGAGGGGGAGCTCGAGGTCCATGGAGAGGAAGTGACTTGCCCAGGGTCACACACAGGCAACTGTCTAGGCAGACAAGGATTTGTTTATGGTCTAGAGCCCTATGAGGGTGGAGCAGGGACTCCACGAAGAGCTGGGGAAGTGAGTGCAGTGAGAGGGTGGGCTGGGTCAGGAAAGCCTCAGGGGCCCAGAGGGGTTGGATTGGATCCTGCAGGCGCCAGGGCCAGTCCATTCTTCCTCCTTATTGTCTCTAGTCCATCTACTCTCTCTGTCCCCATGGCCAGACTCTGGTCCCATCTCAAGTTCTGAACTCTCTCCTGCCCTCCTAGAATGGCCACCTCGCTGGTCTCCTCTCATCCTAGTCACCTCCAGTTTCTCCCAGCAAAGCGAACTTTCTAAGACAGATGTCTGGTCCCATTGCTCCCCTGCCCAGCACACTATTCAGTGGTTCCCCGTCACCCCGGGATGAAAACCAAGTCCCTTGAAAAGCTTGCAGGGCCGTGTAGAACTGGCCCACTGCCTGATCCCCCAGCATCATCATGTTCCAATCCCATGCACTTCTTTCAAGTGTGCACATACGCCCACACCCACACACTCTGCACACAAGTCCTCAGTTCCTCGTCCACCTCAGGGCCTTTGCACATGCTGTCCCCTCTGCCTGTAACACTCCTCCCCCTTGTCCCAGGCCCTGGCAGGCCTAGGCGGATCTGCCTCTTCTGGACTGCCACGGCCGCGGTGCTTTTCCGCACCACAACACTTCCCCCCCGTGTTAAAGTTATCTTTTTACTCATCGGATTACAAACTCTTTGAGGGCAGAACTGCACCTCTCCCACTCTCACTGTCTCCTCAAGGCTAGGTGCAGAGCAGGCATTCAGTATATTTGTTGAATGAGTAAGGGGATGAGGGCCAGATATCTTCTCCTGCCTTCCTGCCTGGGAGATGCGTGCCAGGACCCCAGGGTGCGATGGTGGGCCAGAACGACAGAGAGAGCAGAAACCTTTCCGGGAGTGATGGATGGTGTGGCTGGCACTCAGCGCTTTCAGCTGATGCATGAGTTTTAAGAACGGACGTTTGTGGCGATTCTGATTATGCTCCAGTTTTTTAAATGAGTCACGTTGATGACGGCCATCCTGTCCACTGGGACTGAGTCAATTTAGTGAGAATTAATTACAGACAAGAAAGCAGCTTGCAGAGCAGTTAATATCGAAGCTCCCTGGAGTGCAATGCAAATGCAGCCATCAGTCTTGTCTTTGCTTGTCCGTCTCTCCCTCCCTGCCCACCCGCTTTCTGTGGTGCTCCGGGCCTGGGCTTCGGGTCTTGGCTTCCCCGTGACTCACTCTCCTTTTCTGTTAAATAAGGGTCCTGCTGTCCATCAGTTAGCAAGCATTACAACAGTCCTTCTCTGTCACATATACTGCTGGACCTGAGAAACATAGCAGGAAGTAAAACGGATGTGGCCCTGCTCTGAAGGTGTCATGTCTAAAATATAACCATAACTGCTGTAGGGACAGCACTTGGCAGTTTTAAACATCAGGATGAGCTCCCACCAGCCTCATGCTATACTGTTGTCCCCATTTTACAGGTAAGGAAACTGAGGCTCAGATAGGTTACAGTTTGTCCACGGTCGTTCAGCTACACTTGTGCTAAAATACTGGGCTCGAACCTGGCCAATGAGAGAATATGTCAAAAGCCCTCTGTCAACCAGCTGCCCAAGCAAGAAGGGTCATTGCCCTCATCAGGACGTGTTCTTTCTTTCTCTGGGATATCAGCGCTGCGAAGACTCTGCTGGCCTGGACACTAGGTCCTAAACATGGAGACTCACAAGGAAAGAGTGGGGGGATCCTCCTGCCCCCAAGTCAGCAGAGAAACCTCCCTCCAGGTTCAGAACGATCGTATCCCAGAGCCAGCTGTGGGCAGAAACGATAACTAAATACTTCCCACCTCTAGCCACCCTCCCACCTAGCTGCCCCCTTACTCGTAATTCACACTGTCTCCACTCTCTGCAACATGCTTTCAGGAAGGGCTATGGTAGCTCAGATACAATGAGATTCATTTCTAATTATAGTTCAAGCACGTGGACTCCACTTAAGGACACACATGCCTTCAGCCAGAGAATCTATTCATTAGTTTAAAACTCAGCCCCAATAGTTTCTGACCTTAGTGATGGGGCTAGAGGTATCCCAAGACCTTCGAGTTACACCAGTCTGGCACTGGTGAGGGCCAGCCTCAGCAGGAACCAGCGCATCCTTCCTCCTTGGGACTGCAAGCCAGGGTGGGCCGCCCTACCCTTTCGCTCCCCACAATTCCCGGCAGAGCAGGTTACAGTGGCAGGGGTCAGAGCAGGACAGGATGAAGTGTACAGGAAGTGAGACCTTCATAACCTCCACATCTGCTATCCTGTCTAACAACATAGGCTGCCCCTTTATAGATGTTGGAGGGACATGAATCTCCTGCCTATCATGTGCCCTGTCTCAGATTCTCTGTCAATCACTCCATTCCACCCTCCTTCTCTCTCCCTCAGTCTCCTCCTTCTCTCTTCCTCTTTCCCTTTTCTCTTCTCTCTTCTCTTCTCTTCACTTTACTTCTCTCCCTTCCCTCCCCCCACCCCCACCACTTTTCCCTCTCTCCACTCCTACCTCCCTGCCCTTTTCCCTAGCCCTGTCCTGTCCCCACTAGATCTCCCCTACACTCCTTTTATGCCTGGGAGAAGACCAGAAAGACTTACTGGAGGAAGGACTATCCATCCTGTCATGCACTTTCCCCTTTTAGATCTCTATATAAAGAGACCTTTCTAGCAATGAAAAGTGTTCAGCAGTGGAATTAACTGTCTTTGCTCAGTAATGAGTTCCCCGTCAGGTAGGCAATCAAAAAAGGCAAAGTGATCATCTTTCCTGAATGTTGTAAAAGTGATTTGACCTTCCTGATGGAGGCTGGATCACATGCCCCCTGATGCTGAGGTTTTCCCAATATGCGTTGCTCCACAATTCAAGGTTGTCTCAGGGTACCCTGTGTATTTAAAACTACAGCCTTGGGCCTCGTGCAGAAGCAGTTGTATTTTTTTTTAATTACTTTATTGTTGTTCAATTACAGTTATTTGCATCCTCTCCCTCCCCTCCCCCCTCCCCCCAGCTCCCACCTCCCCCGCAGCCTCCCCCAGAAGCAGTTGTATTTAAAGATAAAATATTTTTGTTGTGAGAAAGAAGTCTTGCATTGTTTGTCATTTTAATGTTTATTAAATTTAGTTTAATATTTAAAGTAATTAATCTTGATACAGAAATTTCAGAAAACAGAGACAAGAAGAAAAAAATCATTCCTAATTCCATACCCCTGACATAGCCACTGTTTCTTTCCATTTCCTCTTAGCGTTTTGCTGTGTTCATTTTTTATATGACTGTACTCAGGTGGGAAGACAACTTTGTATCCTTTCTTGATTTCTCAGCACCAGGTCATGCATATTTTATGTAGTCACTGTCTGCATCATTTTTAGTGACTGCTTGCTATGCCATGGAGTGGGTGCCTGTGACTTCTTTAAGACTTTGTTTTGAAATAACCCAGTGCATGACCCTCTCCAAAAATGGCTCATTGTCAATAAGAGCTTTATATTTCTTCAGAGAAGGAATTACCCCACTTCTCACCCACCTGGTAAAAGAAGAGCATGCACTCAAGTTCCCACATGGGAGGGGGCAGAATGAACCTGCTTTAAGCCCCCTGCTCTGTGCCAGGAGTTGTGTTCAGTGCTCTTTGGGCACCAGTTGCCTGTGATCACAGGTGTGTGTAATCAGCCCTGTTGGACAGGTGAGAATGCCAGGGCCTGACACGTTTGCTTAAGGTCCCAGCTATCTGTCTGTAGACCAGGGCTCCAAAGTCGCAAGGGAAATGCCAGGGAGGACTTGTGTTCAGTTCAGCCCACAGGTAACAGGCCTTTGGGGTTTCAGGATTTCCACGGAGCCGTCGTGAGGGCCTTGGATGAAATGGACCAAGAGGGCAAGGACACAGTGGCCAGGGAGGAGCTGAGGCGTGGCCTGAGCGAACTCCCGGCCATCCTCGACCTTCATCGGGGGATCCTGGAGGAGCTGGGAGAGAGGCTGCTGCACTGGTGAGCAGTCCCCAGACTCCTGCCCCTGCTCCTGTTGCCCTAGGGGGCGGGGGAGGGGGTTAAAAACCCCACCGTGTGAAATGGTGTCTCCATCTGACAGATGTGGAAGCCAAGACACAGAGGGGTGCAGTCACTTGCCCCCAGTAAAACAAGGGTGGGAGGAGCCAGCTGGGTTCCCCACCTAGGGCTGTGGCTCCAGCTCTCACTGTCTAACACTGTGCTGGTCACAAGGCTGAGTTCTCCCTGTCCTGCCCCCTCCTGGCTGCAGGGAGGGCCAGCAGAAGGTGGCTGATGTCTTCCTGGCTCGGGAGCAGGAGTTTGACCACCATGCTGCTCACATCCTGCAGTTTGACAGGTATCTAAGTCTGCTTGCTGAGAACTGTCTCCATTCTCCCCGGCTGGCCGCTGCTGTCCATGAATTTGAGGTGGGTGCCTTGGTCCTCTGAGAACCTGCTCTAAGGAGACGGGGTGGGGGTGGGTTGGGGTGGGCATGGCTAAAAGCAAATCATTGGGGCTTCTTGGCCACCCTTGGGCTGGGGTGGAGTGCAGAGGGGAGGGGAGGGTGACCCTGTAGAAGGAGGAACCCAGAAAATAGCAGCTCAGTGAGCCCCAGCTATGAGGAGGGTTTTAGTAGCCCTTCTCCTGTCCCAATAGAAAAGCACAAAGCAAAGTGGAGCCATTTGAGTGACCAACAGAAGCCACCAACTGGGGATCCAGTTATTGGGCATGAAAATGAGGGATTTTTTCTATTACCAGCACTAGAAGCCTTACTGAGTGTAGCACAGACTGTAAGCCTGAAAGAATGAACTGTCATAGCAGGGTGGTGCTCATCTGGGAGGTCTTCCTGGAAGAGGGGAAACTGGTTTAGAGAGGGGGGAAGCTCAGCTTGGCCAGGAAGAGGGTTAGATGGGACAGTGCATGTAGGATGCATGAGCCCAGCGCCCTAAGGCCAGGGTCCCTGACAGAGTTTTGTCCTCCCCGTCTCTTGGGATCAGCAGAGTCAGCAAGGAGGCGGCCAGAACGCGAAGCACAGGCTGCTGCGGGTGGTTCAGCGCCTCTTCCAGTACCAAGTGCTCCTCACAGGTGGGCCTCGTGGGAGGTCAAGGTGACCGAGGCTATGGGGAGGGAGGGCCCCGAGGAGGGGTAGGGGTAATGATGGCAAGGTGTATGATCACAACCTCCCCTCCCAGCCTGGCAGGAAGGGGTGGGGGAGGATTGCACTCAGGTTCTGCCTCCCGCCCCTCCAGAGGAACCAGACCCTGCCACCAGCTTCCCTCCAGCTGAGCTTTGGACCCCTCACTGCTACCTTGGAAGCCTCACTTCAGTGGCCACCTCTTGTATCTCCCTCCCACCTCTCCCTTCCTAAACACAAACTCACACTTTCGCCCACTCTGCATTTCCTTCCTGTCTCTGGGTGGCTGCCTTCCCTCAAGCAGTTCTCATAGCCAGAGCCTTCTTTATGGCTGAACCAGTGGGCATTTTCCGCCTGGGACCTGCTGGCCCTCCCTGCAGCTTTGCCCCTGACCACCCCCTGCTTCCCGAGCCCTTCATCCTAGAACCTCTGTGCCATACTCTCTCCCCTGCCTCTCTCTGACTGCTCCATCCGCTCTGTCCTCTCTGTGACGACCTCTCTTCCTCCACGGTCCCGTAAGTGCTTATTTCTCCGGGCTCTGTCCGAGGTCCTCTTTACTTCCCTGTCTACGAATTCTCCCCAGGAAATGTCATCCCTTCTCCTACCTCCACCTGCCAGAAACACACACACCTCTTTCCAGAGCTCCAGACTCATTCCCCCAGCTGCCTCTCAAACGGACAAAGACCCCTCACCTGGGGATGCAGTGTTGCAGTGGGGGAGGCCGCCACACACAACAAATATTTACTGAGCAGCCCCCGTGTTCTAGGCCCCGTGCTGAATGCCAGAGATATAGCAGTGAGTTAAAGAGCCAAGCTTTATGACACTGTGGAGCTTCTACTCTAACCAACAAATAGGAAATAGAAATACACATCAGTGATGAGAGCGCTGAAGAAAAATAAAGCAGATGAACAGTGGTCCGATTAGATACCGCACTCAGGAAAGACCCCTGTGAGGAGTCAGCATCGCAGGGCTCAGCGCCGTGAGGCCAGGAGCCCTGTGAAGATCTGAAGGAAGAGAGCCCCCGGTGGAGGGAATCCTGAGTGCAAAGGCACTGGGGCAAGAAGCAGCAAGGATGGCGGCATTGCCAGAATGAATGAGTGACAGGAGAGGTCACTGGAGCAATGTCAGCCCGTGTAGAGAGCTTTGTGGTTGTGAGTGTGTTAAAGCCTGAATACCTCACACCCCACTGTGGTGACGGTCACACCTGTCTCCCCCGGACGGGTGCTTCTTGAAGGCAGGGTGTCACCGTGTTTGAGTCTATCCTGAAGACACAAAGTCGGGCACACACAAGTCACTCGTGAGAGAATGGCCAGCTGTGGTGGCAGTGGAGCTGGTGGCAGTCCTGGCGGCCTGGTCACGCGCTGGTGTGGCGTTGTGATGGGGCTAACGGGTGAGAGGGTGGGCCGCTCTTCTGCAGCTTTTCTTCCTTCTCCCCCGGGGCAAACTGACGCCTGGCTCTTGTTCTGCCTGCAGACTATTTAAATAACCTTTCCCCGGACTCAGCTGAGTATGATAACACACAGGGTAAGTCCAGCATGAACCCAGAGGAGGGGACACAGTCCCATTTTGCTCCAGTTCTTTACACCAGTTCTAGGCCCAGGACGCCGTCCCCTCCCCACCAGCTGGGGATGCAGTGATGCGAAGCCTCCAAGGCTTCTGAGGTGACCCCCCCTTCACTTCAACATGGGACTCCCTAGGATGGCTTCGTGCAGTCAGAGGAGAAGGGGGTTAATAGAATTTGGTGATAGGAGGCCGTGCCAGGCCTAAAACACTCACCCCAGTGTTCCTTTTTCCTCCAAATTCTCTGTGGCTGTTCACATGGCCTGCCACAGTGGTCCCTCTTTTAATATATTCAGGTTACAGCCAGGGGAACTGAGACACAACGTGGTCAATTC
Source organism: Micronycteris hirsuta (assembly GCA_004026765.1). Lineage (NCBI taxonomy): Eukaryota > Metazoa > Chordata > Mammalia > Chiroptera > Phyllostomidae > Micronycteris > Micronycteris hirsuta. The sequence goes on along the minus strand of PVJI01020212.1, from coordinate 12,547 downwards.
ACCATCAAGTTCACTTAGACAGTAGTGGCAACCTAGGTTTGGGGCTGTAACCTGACCCGGCCATGGGAAGAATCGGTGCCACCCACTTACAAGGCCCTGAAAAGGCAGTGATCTCGGGAGGTGGCATGGGGAGGGGAGAAGACAGAGGAGAGGCAAGGATGGCGGCAACTAGACTGGCCGTCCCCAGAAGGCCCAGCGATCTGCTCCCCTTCCCTCCTCAGGTGCGCTGACCCTCTTCTCCAAGGTCACAGACCATGCCAACGACAGTATGGAGCAGGGGGTAAGTCTAGCCTCTGGGCTCCTTCTCTGGGGTGCAGGTTGGGGCCCCATCCACTGTGCCCAGTTCTGCCTCCCGAGTACAACTTACGTACTATAAACCACACGTGTTTAACGGGCACGCTTCCAGCAGACTTGATGTTTGTGTGTATCCGTGAGACCACCTGCATCATCACAGTGCTGAACACGTCCGTGACCCCAAAAAGGTTCCCGCCACCCCTTTGTCATCCCTTTTTCCCCATCCCCAAACAATGACTGGTCTGCTGTCTGTCACTATAGATTAGTTTGCATTTTCTAGGATTTTATAAAATGAAATTATTCAATATGTGCTCTTTTTTGTCTGCCTTCTTTCACTCCTTTATCGGGTAACGGTTTACAAATAATTTCTCCCAGCCTATGGCGTGTCTTTTCATTCTCTTAACAGTGTCTCTGGAAGACCAGAAGGTCTTAAATTTAATAAAAACCCACTTTATTAATTTTTTATTTTATGGATCATGATTTTAATGTTCTATCTAAGTAATCTTTGCCTCACCCAAGGTTACGAAGTTTTCCTCCTATATTTTTTTCCTAGGAGTTTTCTTTTCTTTTCGAAACTTTAGAAGCTTTTTGTTATTTTTAAAATTATTTTAATTATTTTATTGTTGTTCGATTACAGTTGTCTGTATTTACCCCCTACCATCCCCCCACCCCAGCCATCCCCACCTCCCTCCCCTGCTTCCACCCGCCTTGGTTTTGTCCATGTGTCCTTTATAGTTGTTCCCAAAAACCCTTCCCCCTCCCCCATCCTAGGAGTTTTCTTGTTTTGTATTTAACATTTGGGTCTCTTAGTCCATTTTGAGTTGATATTGATAGTTATGTATGGTATGAGGTATGGTTAAAATTCATGCTTTTGCATATGAGTATCTAATTGTTCCAGCTCTATCTTTTGAAAAGACTCTCCCTAAACTCGCACCTGCCTTAACCACCAGGCCAGACTTCCTTGTGCACATCATACCTGCCACCCGACACACAGCCTTGCACGAATACACACCCCCATGCCAACTTGCAGTCCCTGCTCCCCGTGGGGTGCGTATACACTTACACAGGGGATATTTTTCTCTGCCCCCTGCACTTGGGATTTTTTTATTACCCAGTCATGAGGGGTGTATTCTGTGTAAGCACAGCTTGGAGTGGGCTCCAGGTTTGTCAGCAATGAGAGCTGCTCCCAGCACTGAGCAGAGATTTGATCAGAAGGTACATGTACCTGGCTTCTAGCTGCAGGTACTCAGACCAAGCCTCGGGCCATTCACATGAAGAAAAATCAGACATCTGGGTAGAAGATCAGGCCTTTGAGACTTGAAATCAAATTACCCATTGAGTGCCCCCTTCTCCACAGCACAGAAGTAAAATGTCTCCCTCCAGGAAGAGTGAGGAGACACGTACGAGTATGGACTCTACCATTTTCACCTTCATTTTTTAAATACAGTTTATTTGTTACAAGTCTTTTACTGAGGTAAAATATGCATAACAAAAAATTTACTCTCCTGACTGCTTTGCACGGGACAGGCCAGTGGCGTTGAGCACATTCACGCCGCTGTGCAGCCAGCATCGCCGTCCGTCTCCAGAACTCCTTCCCCGTCTCCGCCTGAAACCCCACGCCCACTGAACACCAACTCCCCTCCCCTGCCCCAGTGCCTGGAAACGCCACTCTGCTCTCTGAAAAGAGTTTGCTCTTTAGAACAGTTTTAAATTTACAGGGAAGACGGAGAGGACAGAGAGTTCCCACGCACCCCACAGTTTCCTCTATGACTAACACGTTAACACGGTGCGTGCATTACCTTAAAGAACCAATATTGATACCATATCATTAACTGAAAACCATAGTTCATTCAGATTTTCTTAGTCTTCTCTTGATTATGACAGCTTCACAGACTTTCCTTATTTTTGGTGACCTTGACAACTTTGAGAAATATTAGTCATGTACATTGTAGGATGTCTCTCTTTCAGAATTTGTATGATATTTTTCTGACTAGATGAGGTTTGTGGTTTGGGGGAAGAAGATCACAGAAATGAAGTCTCACTTCCATCAGATCGTGTGAAGGGCGCATACTAGCAGCACGATTGATAACTATTGACGCTGACATCGATCCCCTGGCTGAAGTGGTGTGTGTCAGGTTTCTCCACAGTAAAGTTAGGCACACGTGCTCACCACCTCGCCCACACTCTTTGGAGGGAAGTTACTATGCACAGCGCACACTTAAGGAATGGGGAGTTGTGTTCCTTCTCCCTCAGGGCAGAGTGTCCACCTACGTTGTTTGGAATTCTTCTGCATGGGAGATTGGTCTCTTCTCCATTTGTTAATGTATTCATCATGAAGAAATCAATCATTCATGTCACTTAGGACTCAAGGATATTTACTTTATGCTTTGGGTTAAATTCCATACCGCTTTATTTTATTTCTCAGATTGTCCCAGCGTTGGCTCTTTGGAGCCCTTCCCTTTCAGTTGCTTCCTGTAACCTTCCATACGCCCCCATGCATATGTGTTTGAGTGGGTTTTGTTTCTTTTTTTTTTTTCTTTTTTAGTTTTTTTACTTTCTTACTTTCTGGCATTACAAGATGATTCAGGCTCATCTACTACATTTCCTGTCCCAGTCTTAGAATCGGCCATTTCTCCAAGGAACCCTGGTTTCTTGACTGTGCAGTGGTATTAGAAACCAAGGTCTAGGCACTAGGTGTGCTTATTGCTACTGGGAAATCATTTCTCTTAGGTCGTCTTTGCCGACTGAGCAAAGAAATATAGGTGTGTATACAGTTGACCCTTCAACAACACAGGGGTTAAGGGCACCGACCCCCCATGCAGGCAAAAATCTGAGTGCAGCTCTGGTGGCTCTACTCATGCGCAGATTCCCAGTCACACGGAGTCAGCGTGAGCAGCGTGTTATTGAACCGCATGGGTCAGCGGGAAAAATCGTACGTGTGAGTGGACTGGTGCTGTTCCAACCCAGGTTGCTCAAGGGTCATCTGTACCAACCCAGATATCCGTATGCCTATTTCTATACGTAATCACCTATATTAAGCTAAACATAAGTTCTTACTGATGTCTCCAACTCCAGTTGATGCCACATGGATGGATTATTCCAGCCTCCTCCCTTTGCTTTTCTGTAAATTTCCACTCCAACAGTGAGAAACCTAGCTCCCACCGTCCATTATCCACTTATTTAATTAGTCAATTTACCTCCATTCTTGAAAGATATTTTTTGTGGATATAGAAATCTCAGTTGACCATACTTTTCAGTACTTTTAAGATGCCACTCCACTGTCTTATGGCCTCCATTGTTTCTGATAAGAAATCTGCTATGATGGTGATACTTATCTTTCTTATTTAATGTGTTTTTTAATTCTAGCTGCCTTCAAAATCTCTTTATATTTGACTTTTAGAAGTTTGACTGTGATGTCTGAGTATGTGTGATTTTAGGGGCTTGGGTGTAAATTATCCTGTTTCGATTCTGTAGCTTCCTGGATCTATGATTTGTTGTCATTCATTAAATTTATTTTTAAAAATTAATTTGTTTTCCACTTACAGTTGACATACAATATTATGTTTCAGGTGGTCAGTCATTAATTTTGGAAACTTCTCTTGGATGCTCTGTCCTTTTTTTTCCCTGCACTTTTTTTTCTCTTTGTGATTCAGTTTGGTTAACTACTTACCCAATTCCAAGTTCATTGATTTTTTTTCCTCAGCTGTGTTCAGTTTCCTGCTAAGCCCATCAAAGGAATTCATCATTTGTGATATCATGTTTTTTATTTTTAACATTTCCATTTGACTCTCATATAGTTTCCATCTCTGTTAAAATTCTCCATCTGTTCGTACACGCTGTCCTTTCCACCAGCTTCTTGAACATTTTAACCATAATTACTCTCAAGTCCCTGTCTGATGGTTCTGACATCTGTGTCACCTCTCATGATGGCTTTGCTGAATGCTTTGTCTCTTGAAAATTAGTTGAGGTTCTTTCTTGATTTTTCTTTCTCATAATACTTGATTGAATGCCCAGCGTTACACATAGAAGAATTCTAGAGACTGAGGGAAGTAGTGCCTGCCCTCAGAAGTGGGTGTGCCTCTTTTTTTGTCATGCTGTTCATGTGGGGGTGAGGGGTAGGTCAGTCCAGTCAGTAGTGGAACCAGCTTTGGGTTTTGTTGTCACCATTGTCACCTTCAGCACCCCACAGGTTTTATGCTTCTCTAAAAAGAGACTGTTATTACCTGGTACTGTTTGTAGGGCCTGAAGTGCCAGAGAGGTTTTCTCATATTGCTGCTGCACCCTCAGCTTTTAGCAGTTCCTGAACCACAGAAGGGATCTCTCCCCGTGCTCTTGCCCTTCTCGAGGTAGACTGCTGTTTCCTGTTACTCAGTGCTAAGCTCATAAATCTCGGCTCTTCAGGACAAGCCTCGGTCTTAAGCAGGGCTTGGAGCTGGACTCTCTCAGCATGCCCGCTCCTCCCCTGCTTGGCAGCCAAACTCTGCCTTATACCTCGGCAGGTCTTAGAGGTTTCTGCTTTGTATTGGTGCACCACCCGGGACCCAAGGGGTTATGTCCCCCTCTCCTCGGGGCAGACAGCATTGGTTTCACTGCCGAGGTGGGCTGAGGGGTGGGGAGTGATGTTCTTTCTGGCCCCTTGCCCTGTCCCCAGTAGTCTTTGTAAGCACTTGGTGGAAAATTCTGGAAAGAGCTTGCAAGTGACTACAGATGTTTCTCATGTCTGGGGCTCCCTGTTATCCTAAACTGTCCCACCAGACCTGAATTCATGAACATTTCAGCTGCTTTCTTCTTACCCTCTACACCAGGGGTGTCAAACTCATTTTTGCCAGAGGCCACATCAGCCTCATGGTTGCCTTCAAAGGGCCAGATGTAATTTTAGGACTGTGTAAATGTAACTACTCCTTAACTGTTAAGCAAGAGCTCGGTGCTCCTGCCAGGTACAACAAGGTGGGCCTCGTGTTTGCCCCTGTGCTCTACGCCAGCCGCCCCTTCCTTCTGTGTGTCGCTAAAGGCACGGCAGTTCGGCAGTTCGTGTCTCTGTGACGGGGCTTGTCAGTCGCTGGGCTTCCATTCAGTTGGTTGCCTTCTGACCTCAGCTCTCCAGTAAGCTTAAGAAGAGTTATGATTGTGTAGATTATCTGTTTTTTTTCTCACTGTTAGGGTGGGGGCATTGTTCTCCTGCAGCTTTCTACATCATAAGTGGAAACGGAAAACTATTAAACATTTCTAATGTGTAGAATTTTATCCCCCAAACTATGGACAGTATAAAGACGTTTTTCAAGGCAATTTCTCTACACACAGCATTCACCTCATTAGTTGATTTTAGAACCTGACCCTCTGTGAGGTTTGAGGGACACCTGCCCCATGGGTTAGGTGCTTGTTATTTCTAGTGTTATGGGATGCTTCACAGAGGGAAAAAGCTGTGTCACTTTACATGTTGTGGGTAACCCAGCAGGGGCCGATGAGGAGTTCTCAGGCACACTGATTTCTATTCCAGGAGCACAGGCCCATTTCTCCCCAAGTGGTGCGTTTTCTTGGTTGCTGCCCCTTAGAGGTCCCGCCCCGGGCTGCAAGCCCAGAGAAACAGTCCGGCCTCGGGCACCTGTCATCTCTGGGTTACTGAAGTCTGGGTGCCCCGGGCCTGATGGGGGCAGGCTTAGAGTAGGGGCGGTGGCCCCAAGGCTAGCAGGGGTATCGGAGGGCATGGCAAGGCCCAGTGGTCACCACCACGGTGTGCAGAAAGGCAGCAGTGTCAGCCCCGAGGCCCAGCAGGACCAGCCAGTCATGGGCAGTCCGCACACGGCGTCCTGCAGACCTGGGCTCAGGACTCAATCCTGCCTCTGACCAGAGGTCAGATTTTGGGCAAGGTCCTTCTGGACTCCATTTTCCTCCTCTGAAGCAGAAGCAACACCAGCCCTTACAGAGAAGAGAAGACCCCTTGAAGGGCTGCTGACCGTCTCCCCCTCCCCCTGCTCCTGCCCACAGGAAAACCTGCAGAAGCTTGTCCACATTGAGCACAGTGTTCGGGGCCCAAGGGATCTCCTCCAGCCAGGAAGGGTGAGTGCCCCCGCCACCATGGGCAGGGGCAGAGGGCGGACTGGCAGCCGGCAGGCGAGGCTCTGATAAGCCCCATTGTTCAGTTGGGCTGGACCCAGACAGGCCTGGCTGCAGGTGCTGTTTACCCGGGAGGAGGGAGGGCAGGGCTGGGCTCACAGGGCCCACGGACTGCCTCCCCTGGGGTTTTCCACTCTCAAGGCCTTTAAAGGAACAGTGCCTTTGGGTTCAGTGTTCCCGGTGGTTCCCTCCACCTCCGAGAAGAAGCAACACCAAGCGTTTGTAGTTTAGTCCAGCATTGTTGGGAAATCAGGAACACCATCTCTCAAGAGCCCCAACAAAGCATCTTAAAAATAACATTTTTCAAGAGACAAATTTATCCACTTGTAAGCTTTCAGTTGGAAAACATGAAACTCAGCTCAAAAAATACTAACAAATATGTTTACTACCTGTTACAGTCCACGAAGAACAAGAGAGGAAGAAATGAGAGATTGTGCTCAGATTTTACTCAGACTTAGCAGGGATCTCACTGGCCTGAGATTCTATAAAATCACACTTAATGTTTTGGCCTGGGTCATCAGTTCAGTAAATATTTATTAAGCATCTGTTTGTATCCTCCAGAATTAAGGCGGATATAGCAACTGCTCAAAAATCTGCAGCTATTTTAGCAAACCTTCAGAGGCTTTGTCCTGAATGGACTCTCGTGGCAGCAAACCAGGGTGGGAGTTGCTGTTTGGACCACTCTGTGGCGAGAACAGTGTCGGGGCTTGGCATGATTCAAGGTGGAATACCCCTGAAGGGCCGAGGTGTCTGTCTCCAGAGCTGCTACAGTGTACACAGTGCAGGTCCCTTAGGCTGGGAGTCCCCCTGTGAGCTGCCCTCTGGTCCTCCAGGAAGCATCATAATTCAAGCTTTCCACTCAAGGCTGCCCTCCACCTTTCTCTAGGGTAGTGGGGGACACTAGCCTGACCACCAAGCTCTGTTTCTCTCCCCACAGGAGTTTCTGAAGGAAGGGACACTGATGAAAGTATCAGGGAAAAACAGACGCCCCCGGCACCTGTTCCTGGTAAGTACCTGACTCCCAAACCCAGCCCCGGGACTGTCAAGTTCTGTGAAATTTCATAAGACCAGGATTCAAGGACAACTGGAAGGCAGAGTAGAAGACTGGAACAGAGCTGAAGCTGTAGGATGAGGATCATTTATTCTGTGTAGCTGAGCTTTCCAGAAAGCTGAGAGCTTGACCCTTGGAAGCCACAGCCCATCCCTCATTTATTATTTCAATGATCTTGAATGGAATGGTGCCAAAATTTAATTACCCATGTCCTCATCTTAAACATCCTAAAACCAGGAATAACTCTCCAACTGCCTTATCTAACTCATGAGAAAACAGATCCAGAAAGGAGAGTTGACTTGGCCAGACCGCCCAGCAAGTTGGTGGCAGAGGCCCAGAGGGAACCAGGGCTGCACCTCCCGGCCTGCACTTCCTCCGCTGTGCGCAAGAAGGAATATAATGTATCATTTTTTAATGGTTTACAGCCACAGTCTGGAGTAACAGGGAATGCCCAGGCCTGTGGTGTAGTAACATAAACCTCAGTGGCTGTTAAGCTACAAGAAGCTCTTTGTCCTTCCTACGAGTCATCTCTTACCGCCCCCCTCCCACGAGAGAACTCCCTGCTCTGGCTGATTTGCGCTACAGTGCAAGGGAGAGATTTGGCTACAGGCAAAAGATCAGAAACCAAATAGGAACTTAGAAAGGGATATGAGAGCCACACGATGGATAGTTTGAGTTCTCAAAAGTATCTTGAAGTCCTCAGAGATGCCTGAGTCCCCTTCTCTGGGTAGTTTTTTGACTCTGCTTGTATACCTCTGGTGACGGGGAGCTCACTGCCTATTCATTCGGCAACTTGTTATTTGTCTCCAAGATCTGTGCAGGTTATACAGACGTGGCTCCTGCCCTATTATGGATCTTGGAGTCCAGCAGGGGAAGCCGTCCCTTGTTCGTTGTTAGAGTCTAAATATTTGAAAACTCTTTCTGTTGAGAAGAAATCTATACCTTGAATTTTGGACATCTGTGTGGTAATGAGCAAGACTGTGCTGGTTAGATGCTGATCTGACGCTTAGCCCCTCTGTAACCCTTAGACAGATCACAGACATGGCTGAGACTTGATTTCCCACAGGGCAAGTGGAACTACGGGGCAGTTTTGAGAATTAAATAAGCCCATAGAAGCAGCTTATTTGATAACAATTTCTGCCCTTTCCTCTGACAATTATCCCATGGGACACAGGTGTCCCCCCTACCCCGCCTAGAGCTACAGAGTCATCAGTTCCCACGGCCCCCGCATGGCTGGGTCCCCCCAGGGCTGTCCTTCTCTGGGATGAAAAAGGGAGGCATCCAGGATGGGGAAGAGGAGCCCCGGCGTTGGAGTCAGACAGACTGGATTCGATTCCCAGCTCTGACTTACTGGCTCTGCAGCCCATGGCAGGCCCTGTTACTTCTCTGAGCTTCATTGTCCTCGTGTCAAGGGAAATAGTCGCTCCTGGAAAAGAGGGAAGCGCGTGAAGCAGGGACTAGAGCAGAGGGAGCTCCCCCGTCTTGGTTCCCCATCTGGCCAGCTCCTCTGGCCATGTCCCTCTCACAGGGACTTAGAATGCCCGGCACAGACTGGCATGCCATGGTCTTCCCCAGTCTGTCCTCCTCCCTTGCTCCTTTCCCTCTGCCCCCTTCCCCCCACTTCTCTTTCCTTCTGTTCCTCTCCCATGTTCCCTCCAGCACGTAGTCGACCCTTCTCCATAGCCTCTCTCCCAGTCAGTCACGATGACCCACCTCATCTCTCTGGTTCCCCGTCATTGTGAACCCACAGCCACCCCAGGGTCTGAGCCCAGGTCCAGTTCTCCGTTTCTCTCAACACAGGGCCTTCTACTGAGTAGGTGTTAGCAATGTCCCCTGGGGGGGTAGATGGCAGGAGAAGGACAGGCAGGTAGGTTCCTTCTTTTTTAAAGTATATTTTATTGATTACGCTATTATGGTTGTCCCAGTTTTTCCCATGCTCCTCTCCACCTGGTACCCCCCTTCCCTCTAACAACCCCCCCTTAGTTCATGTCCATGGATCATGCATGTACTTTATTTGGCTTCTCCATTTCCTATACTATTCTTAACCTTCCCCTGTCTACTTTCTACCTACCATTTATGCTACTTATTCTCTGTACCTTTTCCCCCATTCTACCCCCTCCCCCTCCCCACTGATAACCCTCCATGTGATCTCCATTTTTGTGATTCTGTTCCTGTTCTAGTTGTTTGCTTAGTTTGTTTTTGTTTTTTAGATTCAGTTGTTGATAGTTGTGAGTTTGTTGTCATTTTAATGTTCATAGTTTTTATCTTCCTTTTCTTAGATAAATGCCTTTAACATTTCATATGATAAGGGTTTGGTGATGGTGAACTCCTTTAGCTTTACCTTGTCTGGAAGCACTTTATCTGCCCTTCCATTCTAAATGATAGCTTTGCTGAATAGAGTAATTTTGGATGTAGGCTCTTGCTTTTCATCACTTTGGATACTTCTTTCCAGCCCCTTCTTGCCTGCAAAGTTTCTTTTGAGAAATCAGCTGACAGTCTTATGGGAACTTCTTTGCAGGTAACTCTCTGCTTTTGTCTTGCTGCTTTTAAGATTCTCTCTTCAAGCCAGGGAGCACTGTGGCAAGTGCACTGAAGGAAGAATTTTTCTTCCTCATAAGGTGCCAGTTTCATAAGATAATATCAACTGCAGAATAGAGTCAGGGCACCTGCCCACTGACACACAGGGCTTTCGGTGGTGCTGTGGAGGGGCTCCCAGCATGACCCCGCATCCCTCCAGCCCCAAGCAGTGGGTGGGGTCGCCCACCGGAGGCTCCTTATTGTGAGAAATTCCCCCTTTCTCCTCCATGAAGAACTTCTCTTCCTTCCTCCAAATTGGGGCCATAAACATAGGCTTTGAAGAGGAAAGGAGAACCCTGGGCAATTAGGAGGCAGCCTGGTCCTGAGCCTATCATAAACCTCAGGGTGCGAAAGGCAGTTGCCATGGCAGCAGGTGCTCAAGGGGCAGCCACAAAAAAGCTGGGACTAGGCTGGTGATTGACACAGGTGGGTTCCTCAGAGTGGGCTGATGACTGAGGCCCTGTCCAGGGGTTTGTCACCTCTCCCCAGATGGGTTCGGGTGTGGCCACCCCCAACATACCACACCTGAACACGAAGTAGGCACACTCATTTACTTACCACTGTGGCTCTGCCACCTGTGAGCCTTGTGACCTCAGGCAGGTTATCTGGCCAATCTGTGCCTCAGTTTCGCCTGTCGTGGCTGCTCTGGGGCTACAATGGCTGGGTTGAATAGACAGAAACCGTATTCTGGCTGGGATGTCGGGGTCCCAAGAAGAGCTGGTGGCAGGAAAACTCATCCATTCTGTTCCCTCAACAGACTCTGCCCGCAGGGAAAGGAAGCGCTAACCCTGAGTTCTCGCCCTGTCTCAGACCTCAGGGGCCGTGTCCTGGTCAGTGCCCTCAGCACCCCTACTTTGCTCTGACTCCCAAGGAGAGCGGGCTCACTCGGGCCATTCTATCCCAGCACCCATAGTGAGGTAGGGGCAGAGGTGGCCCCCGCCTCGCAGGTGAGAAAGCCGGGCTCTGAGAGGGAAACAGCTTGTCCGTGGTCACACAGCAGCTGCAGAGCAGGGTCAGGATTGACAGCCCACAGGCCATCCGGAGCGAGACGTCATCTTTTCAAAAAACTATAAACCTTTTAGCCAAACAGAGACACTCTCCCTAAGGAGGCGAAGTGACTTTCGTTGTGTTTCTTCCTGCCTGCCTTGCATGGCGGCGGGGAGCCAGTTTTCCCCTCAGCAGATCCTGACTCAGCACCTGCCATATCACTGGAGGTGCAACAGTGACCAGGACCCACCACCTCCCTACTCCAAGGACCTCCCTCCCTCCCTCCCTGCCTCTCTCTCCCCCTCCTTCCCTTAACTATCCTTTATGGAACCTTAATTTATATAGAGTAAGATGCATCAATCTTAAGTGTACATGTCAGTGTATATTAACAAGGCTATATCATCATGAAGCCGCCACCTGGGTCAAGATATAGAGCATTTCCAGCCCCCCAGAAAGTTCCCGGTGCCCCTCAGCAGTCACTTTCCCCACCCCTGCCCCAGGCCACTGCTGGCCCGGTTTCTGCCATTACAGATCAGTCTTGCCCATTCTGGAATTTCATGTAAGTGTTACCCAGCAGTGCGTGCTCCTCTGTGTCTGCCTTCTCTCGGTCAGCGTGCTTTGCGCTTCACCCATGTCGTGTGTGTATCGGTGGTTTGTTCCCTTCGGTTGCTGCGTGGTAGGTAGTCCACAGTACAGATCCAGCTGCGTCGTTTCCACTATTTGGCTACTGTGAATAATGCCTGTGCAGGTCCATGTACTTGGCTTTTTGTGGGCATCTGCATGTATTCCTCTTGAGTATGTGCCTAGGAGTGAGACTGGGGAAGGGGCTCACGTCTCAGCCCACGGTGTGTTCGCTCTCTGGTGGGGGTCGCTGGGGGACGCAGGACGCGTGTGCACCCGGTGCTCAGTGATCATCCAGAACAGAAGCCTGGCGCAGCCTTCTGGGACCAAGACAAGTCTGACAGGGTTTCCTTCTCCCCAGATGAGCGACATGCTCCTGTATACGTATCCCCAGAAGGATGGGAAGTACCGGCTGAAGAACACACTGCCAGTGGCCAGCATGAAGGTAAAGGCCTAATGCTAGGCACCCTGGGGTAGTCAGGGGAGACCTCAGGTGAGGAGGGGACAGCACCCCTGCTTCTAGTTCACAGATTGTCTGGGAAGGGGGAGCCCCGAGGAACAGCGTTCTGTTGCAGGTCACAGCAGGATTATGCTATAGATAGGCCAGGGGTGGTGGGGAGGGGGAGGATGGGGAGGGAGGGCTTCCTGGAGGAAGAGAGCTGAGTCCTTTAGAGTGAATGATATGTGGATAGTTGGGGAACGGTCGTACGAAGAGAGAAATGTGTAAGTAAAGGCTTGGAGGGAGGAAACAAATAGGTGTTTGGTAAACTTTTTAAACTGTGGTAAATCATACATAAAATTGACCATTTTAGCCATTTTTAACTACGCAGGTCAGCGGCATTCACTTCATTCTCACTGCTGTGCAGCCGCCGCCGCCCACCCCCCAAACCGCAACCCCCCCCC
>PVJI01020211.1:0-30176 GCA_004026765.1 Micronycteris hirsuta | reverse complement strand
AAATTGGAAATCTATTTGAAAAAATAATGAAAAGAAACGTTCCTAATTTGGTAAAGGATATAGACATGCAAGTCCTGGAAGCACAGAGAGTCCCAAACAACATGGGTGCAAAGAGGCCCACTGCAAGCACACAATAATTAAAATGCCAAAGAAACTTAAATAGAGCATCTTACAAACAGCAAGAGAGAAGCAGTTAGTTATCTACAGGGGAGTTCCCATAAGACTGTCAGCTGATTTCTCAAATGAAACTTTGCAGGCTAGAAGGTATTGGCAAGAAATATCCAAAGTCATGAAAACAGGGACCTACAGCCATGACTGCTCTCCCTAGCACAGATATCATTTAGAATTAAAGGGCAGATAATGAGTTTACCAGGCAAGAAAAAACTAAAGGAATCATCATCACCAAACTATTATTATATGAAATGTTAAAGAGAACTATTTAAGAAAAGAAAAAGATCAAAACGATGACACTAAAATGGCAATAAATACATAGCTATCAACAATTGAATCTAAAAACCAAACTAAGCAAACAAGAAGAACAGAGACAAAATCATGGATACAGAGTGTTTTGATGTTGCCAGACTGAAGGGGGTGCAGGGGAGTGGGTGAAGAGGTGAGGGGATTAAGAAGTACAAATATGTAGTTACAGAGTAGTCATGGGATGTCATGTATAGAATAGGAAGTGGAGTAGCCAAAGAACTTATACACATGACCCGTGGACATGAACAATGTCGTGGGGATTGCCTGAGGGAGTAAGAGGTGCTGGGTAGAGGAGGGAAAAGGAGGGAAAATGGGACAACTGTAATAGCATTATCAATACAATATAATTTTATAAAACCATTCACTATTTTGTGCTAATAGCTTCACAACCTGTCACATGGAAAATAAAAGAACTTGTTTAACAACTATTTTGTAGATCGTAACTTTCTTCTTATTTGAGTATGTAGATAGAAACATTCAAAAATTTGTATGATTAATGTGAGAATGTAAGCACTAGTACCATACTAAGTCTGCTTCTAAATGGCTTCTATCACTAATAAAAATTGCTCTGTCGTAACTTGTACTCTGCAATAAACAAGATATTTTGAATTGCTTGTGTACACATAAAAGTCTTCCTAAAAGAGTGGCCAAATTATCTTGACTGGAAATGATATAAGTTACTACTCATCCCTCCTAAGATTAAGTAAGAGGTAGTGTAAGGAAATAAGTGGGCTCTCTACCACCCCTTTATTAATACTTTATACTATGCCATTTATTTATTTATTTAACCTTTAAAATTTTTAATTACAGTTGACAGAAAATATTATATTTCCCTCAGGTGTACCTTTTAAATTGTTGGTGGCTATTAATTTTTAACATTGTCATAAAAGTTAAGGTTTATTCACTAGCCTAATAAAATGTTTTTTGCATAAATTGTTCAAAATTAGAAGTAAATTTGTTCTCTGAATAGGCTGAAACTGTAAAAACATTTAATTATCTTACCTCTTTTTGTTTATAAAATGGAAATGTGAAATAAATGAAAACTTTTTGAAATCTATATGAAGTAATAGTTTGATAGAAACTTGTGTGGGTATGTGTTCAAATTTAGTTACCTTTAAGCTCTCTCATTACTTTTATTTGTACGTGTGTATATGTATAAATACACATACTATACACACATAATATAAACACACATATTATATATGTGTGTGTGTGTACTTGCCTACGTAAAATAAAATATTGTCATCAAATCTCTGTCTACTTGGGTTAAAATAATTCTATATACTATTAAAACATACCAGGATATTGTTCTATGATGACACAAAGTTTCAGTTACAATAGACTCATAATCATAATATTTTAGGTGAAACACAAATAATTTCATTCATATATGTACATATTACACTAGACAAAATAATAACCACACTTAGATGTACATGTCTTAAGTCCTGGACTAACACATTAACATACCAAATAACTATTTTTCAACCACTATGTTTGTGGTAATTTGTTACAGCATCAATAGAAAACTAATATGCATATATACATACATTTATATGTGAATCATATTTCTATATATGTGTATGTGTGTGTATATAAAATGTTAGTAAATACAGATTCAATGAAACAAAATAAAGTTAAATAAGGGAAATAAGAATCGCCAAGGGGAAGGGAATTGCTGTATTTTAAGCAGGTAATGATGTTACAAAGGACTTTAAACAATTTATTATATTTTTCCATTACTATTAGCCCCCTTATACCCTCCCAGCAATCACCACACTGTTGTCCATATTCATGACTCCTTTTCCCTTTTACTTGATCCCTCCACCCCCTACCTAACTCCCCCAGAGTTGTCAGCCTGCTCTCAATCTATGAGTCTGTCTCTACTTTGCTTGTTAGTTGAGTTTGTTCATGCAGTTCTACATATCAGTGAAATCACATGGTATTTGTCTTTCTCTGACTGGCTACTACACTTAGCATAATGTTCTCCATGCTGTCATAATGGGTAAATTTTCTTTTTCTTATGCCACATGTAAGAATAGAACCAAAAGGGATTAAAAACTTAAATGTTAAACCCAAAACCATAAAAAATCATTGAGGAAAACATAGGCAGTAAAAGCTTGGACATTGCTTATAGTGATATTTTTACTCATGTATCTCCTCAGGCAGGATTGACAAAAGGAAAAAAATGAACTAGTGGAACCACATCAAAAAAGTTTTGATGAGGAAACCATCAACAAAATAAAAGACAATCCACTGGATGGGAGAACATATTAGCAGATATATCTGATAAGGGATTAATATCCAAAATGTATAAAGAACTTATAAAACTCAACACCAAAAAAACACACAAAACACAAAACAAAACAAAACAAAACAAACAAACAAAAAACCCTAGACAATCAATTTAAAAAATGGGCAAAGGACTTGAGTAGACACTTCTCCAAAGAGGACATACGGATGGCCAATAGACATATAAAAAGGTGTTCAATGTCACTATTCATCAGAGAAATTAACATTAAAACCACAATGAGATAACACCTCACTCCAGTCGGAATGGCTATCATCAATAAATCAACAAACAAGTGCTGATGAGAATGTGAAGAAAGAGGATCCCTTTTGCATTATTGGTGGAGATGTTGGTTGGTGCATCCGCTGTAGAAAGTAGTATGGAGATATCTCAAAAAATTTAAAATGGAACTGCCTTATGACCCAGCAATTCCACTTCTGGAAAATTATCTGAAGAACCCTGAAACACTAATTGAAAAGAACATAAGCACCATATGTTCATTGTACCATTATTTACAATCTCCAAGATATGGAAGCAGCCCAAGTATCCATCAGTAGATCAATGGATAAAACAACTGTGGGATATTTTACGCAATGGAATAATACTTGGCCATACAAAAAATGATTTTTAGAAACTCTTTGATGTGGTGACATACTGAATTTGGGATCTGAATGATGTGAAAGTTTGAGGCTTAGGGATATCAGGTACAGGTCCTAGAGAGGGGAGTACCTTTGGCACATTTGAAGAATGTCCAGGAGCCAAAACAAACAAGAAACGGGATGGTGGTAAGAAATCTGAGAGGTTCTCAAAGTATCTGTGGTTAAAAACTGTTTATTTGAAGTTTTTTAAACATAAATTTTATCAGAAATATTTTGGTAAAATATGATTTGCTAGAAAAACAAATTTCAAGTAAATGTAGATCTGCAAAAAGCAACCCAAATTTTGATATTAGAATCAACATAAAATAATTTCAATAAATACAGGTATAACAAACATAGCATAGAAATACAAAGTTACCAAAACTATTTTCTGTTCATGAAAATGGTCTGGACAGAAAATAATAGACTCTACTTTCAATTGCTCTGTTGTCTATGGACAATTTAATTGATGTTTCTATTTTCTGAGTGAGATTGAAACCCAACTGTGAGGTTTTGAACAGAGATGTTTTTCAATTTAAATTTTATAAGTGTTATTCATACTACTTTGTAGAAAAGAGGTTTTAGTGGGTAGTTATGAAAGGAGGGACACCAGTTTGGAATTTATTGAAATGATCCAAAGAAAGAATAAAGGCAGCATTAATACAAGTGGTGGTCAAAGAGATAAGAAATATTGAAATTATGAGTACATTTTGAAGACAGAGTTAATAGGATTCACATGTAAACTTGTATGATATGAAATATTGAGTAAAATCAAAGATAAAGAAAAAATTTTGTGAGATGAATATGTTAAGATATCGAGTTATTTCCTGAGGTAAACTGGAGAAAGGAGAGATCTGGTGTTTCAGTGTGGAAAGTCAGGGTTTATTTTCAACCCGTTACATACAGGGTGGGGCAACAGTAGGTGTACAGTTGTTTATGGAAAATATTATAATAACCCATAAATATAATTCAAATATAAACTCTGTTTTTTGTACTCACAGCTGCACACCTACTTTCGCCACACCTGGTATTATTGGACTTTCAGTTCTTAGTAACAAATTACTGCAAATTTAGCCACGTAGAACACCGATCATTCATTATGTCAGTTTCTGTATGTCAGAAATCTGGGCTCAATTTAGGAGTCTCTGCGCAGGGTCTCACAAGGTGGAAATCAAGAGGTTTGCCATTCTGGGGTTCTTATCTGGAGCACAGCATTTTCTTAAAAGTTTGTTCACGTTGTTGGCACGATTCTATTCCTTGAAGGTATGGGCCTCAGGTTTGCTTTCTTGCTAGCTATTAATATGAGGTTTTCTCAGCTCCCAGAATCCACATGCCAGGTGGTCCTCTCCATAATATGACAGCTACTTGTTCAAGGCCAGTAGGAGTATCCCTCTAGTCAGCTACCAAGAAATTCTATGTCAAGTAACGCCATCATGGACTGACTACCCTTTCATCTTCATAATTTAACATAATCTAATCAAGAGGAAACTATCGTTCATATGTCCCTCCATAGCCAAAGGGAGAGTGTTATTCTAGGCATGTAGGAAGTAGGAATCTCGGGGATCATCTTAGAATTCTGAATACCACAAATGTCTATTGGTATTCAAATGGTAATATCAAGTAAGCAGTTGAATATAGGGGTTAGGAATTCAGAGGCGATATCTGCACATTTAAAGATTGTTGGATATTTTACATTGACTGCCCTCTGCACCCATTCGTACTCTCATCTTCGCTGTTCTGATTTGTGCTATAGAAGACTGACATTTATAGATAACATTTCCTGGGCTCCTTTACCCTCAGACTCTAAGCTTCCATTAGCCAGTGGGAAGTAGAAATTTTTAGAATATGTGAGACCTGGGCATTTCTCTGACATTAGCTTCCAGCCTCTGCTGTCAAAACTCCTTGAGGGATGCTCCTTTTATGTGGTTCTAGTTATCCAAGGATATGATGACGCTATTTTTCTTCCAGAGTTTCCTTTCAGCCAAGGGTTAGTAACATCTCTCCCCTCTTGCTAGCTGTTTGTATACTTCCCTGTACCCCTGCCATTGCTTAATTATTTAGTAAATAGTCTTCTGTTAAACTATCTTCTTCTAACCCTTTAAATCCGTCACCTTCCCCATTAATACCCTTAGTAGCACAGGTATCACCAAACAAAGGAAAGGAGATAACTGCCTGAAATAATGTAATTCTCCAGTGGAAGAAATATCATCGTCCCTAAGTAAGAATATTTTCAGAGTCTGTTGTGGTCAAGTTGAAATGAAAGCTTATGATTAGGTAGAGGAATTTTCCAAAAGGCCTTATCATATATTTCAGTTAAAAAGCTGTATTATATTTGTGACGTGAAATATATACACTCAAAATGTATCAACGGTAAGACAAAGAAGCCACTGTATGGAAGCCTTAATTTAAAAAAAATGCTTTAGATTAGTAAAACCTTTAAATCTTTAGCACAGGCCCTAAATTATAGGGTGTTGGATTAGGAAAACAGAGAATAATGGCTAGCCACCAGAGGGCTCAGACAAGGAAGAATGGCGGTGTGGAAGTGACAGTAGCAGTAGGCAAAGTACATATTTTTTGTGTGTAGTCTTAAGAATGTCATTAGGTAAAAATGCACTTGATTTTAGAGGCTGCTCTCAACAATATTACAATCATTTAAGTAAAGTCCTTCCACTTGCTGTCTTTAGTATCAACATGATCATGTCTAGGCCACCATCATAGTTCATAATTAATAAATTGAGTTTTTACTTCAACCAACATGGATATTCGCCACATGCTGCAAAAACATCCCAACACCCTTGAGAGGGAAGAAGAAAGGTTTAATGACATGGACTGAGCACTGACAGTGTGTGTGACTGGGATGGCTTGTCATGATAGTTATGACAGAATGGTGGTGGTCAGAATTCCAAGGCTCCCATGTAGTCTCTGTACAAATACAAAATACTGCTTGATGTCCGTAAACAAATTAAGAAATAATATCACTTCAGTTATTGTGTTATGAAGATTATATACAATATGCATGCCAAATGTCAAACACATATAGACACTCAACGAATCTCTTGATCATCAATATTTTTACTTAAATAATCATAAAGATAACTCAAAATATGGTACAAAAATAGTTTTAGATATTTTAGATGATTGTCGCTGGCAGTAAATTTTATAAATATGTAAAGCATATATAATAATTATATGTACAAACTTTTTTGAAAATATAGCATTAATTAAAAAATATATTAGAAGCATTTGCCTTAGTTCAGTACAGTGATGTTAAAAATAATAAGCACTTGATATATGGAAAATAATTTTCCTAGTCAATTGACATTTACGACTTTAGGAATAACTGAAGTGGATTCACTCTTTCTCATTTGGCAAACAGTTTACAAAAGCACAGATCAGAATAAAAATCCCACCTAACTCATGACTGCAACTAGATGCATGTCATTAACTCCAGCCTGCTTCCGGAATGTATGCAATGATCTCCAAGCCTTTCTTTCAGGCCATGAATAACCAACATAAACCACAGGGAGATTTTAATGACATGTTTTATAATGTAAAATTAGTTTTCTGCAAATTTTTCAGTGCATTTTCTCTAAATATACTAAGTTCTAGTTTTAGAAAATTATTTATGTGGAAAGTACTAGCATATGCAAAGCACTAGCATAAAAAGTTAATGTCATTGATGGCCAGTCCAACCCCAGAAAATTCTGTACCATAGTAAATGACACTGTTTCTTGTATTAATTCATATGTTTTGTGCCATGGAACAAACCAGTGCAAAGGGAAGAAGTAAAAATATATCTATGTCTTCTAAGAGTGGGAAGTTGAATTGCTTAGGATTATCAACAGTGTTTCACCAGATTATTATATTCTAAATGCTATCATCAGGCCTACATATATTTTTCCACTTCAATTTGTAGCCCAATTTTGCCATATTTTGAAATATGAGCAAAGTGAACTTCCACTGGCCTTTTGAAAGTCACTCTGGTCTTTTCCCAGTGGTTTGTCTCTTGTGTTGTGAACTGCTGTTTTCCCAGACAATGATAGAAATGTCTTTTCCCCTCAGGGACAGAGGAAGGAGGCAGAATTGTTTAGTAAGTGGAAGAGACCTGAGACTGAGCCAAATTTGGAAATAATACTGAGAAATACGAAGCTTAATGATGGATTAAAAAAAGCTGCCTATCTTTTGCCTGGGGCTGGGTCCCCAGAGGCCTGAAATAATATATAGAAGGGTACTGAAACACACACACACACACACACACACACACACACACACACACACACACGAGCCTATAGGAATTGAGTGAAAATAATGAATTTATAAACAAATTCTCTTGGGTATGAAACTTAAACTTTTTTGGCTCATATAGCTGTACATTACACAATAAATTAATTTGTCATTCTGTGTTTTCTAACTTTAAATACAATCTGCAAAATTGGGAGAAGTATCTGTGTACATATACATAGAGTTGGTTTTATTATGTAAATACCGAATACTACATTGGGGTAAGCTAATAACATTTAAGCAAGTCATTTACTTTTTCAGCATAGGATATACTTGTCTCATGCAATAATTCTAAGTATATTTGGAAGGAAACATTAGTAATTCTTTATGAAGTAGTGCTACATTTTGAAAATATGTAAACTAAATTGGAACTCTCTTGAAATAGCATCTATAACATATTTGATTAAGATAAAGGATGTTAAGAGATTAAACTTTCTTTTAATCATAAACATGTGGAAATAATATTTTTGGCAATTGCTCTTTTATTAGTATTTTAAATTATTGACTTAATTGTCTCCTGAGAAAATGCCCAATTATAATTTGGGTCAGCTTTATATTATTTTCAGGTTCTATTGCATATAGTTGAATATTTGTTTAGTTTAATCATAATACCATTGTTTTTATCATCAGGTTATCAAGGCAATTTTGGTTTGTTTTCTCAAATATTTTAATTTTATTTTTTAAATTACAGTTGACATACAATTTATGTTAGTTTTGTAACTGGGCAGCCTGGTGTCCAGTTGTTTGCCACTGTGTATAAGCATAATGTGAAGATTTGTGGGGAAGGAAAGAGGCTTTTATTAACAGGGTACCCAGTTTGAGAGGGCCAAGGGCATTCCTGCTCCAAGCCAACCTCTTACACAAAGCACAGAACGCCAGACACCGTCAGGGCCAGAGTCTGCATCCAAACACCTCGCCCCATCTCATCTGTTCTTTTGAGTCGCATGGTGGCCTCACGAACGCGTCTCCAACCTCAGGCTCCATCTCTCTCTGGTGCGCACTTGTGAGTTCCAGCATTGCCATCAACTCACTCAGCTCTCTCTCTCTCTCTGCGGGGCACGGGGCTGCACTGCCAGTTTACTTCAGACTGTCGCGCAGGGGAAGCTCCAACTGCGGGGCCCTAGTGCCCAAGGCTGCCTATGCCCCTGGGGCTGCAGAAGGTTCCTGGCTAATGCTTCTGTGTGCTTCTCCCAAGCTCTGTGCACTGATCCCGATGAGAAAATGGAAGCAGTCCAGGACGCCTGCACCATGCTGAACAGGGTCGCAGTGTCCCAGAAGCTGGTGCCCATGGAGGAATGTGCCAGCGTGAGACTCTGACTCTCGAGCTAGTTCTGACCGCATGAGGCCTAAGCCCCATGGGGGCTCAGGGTCTGCCAGTCCTTCGAGTGCTCCCCAAGCAGGAACATGGGACAGCGAAGAAAGAGAGGCTTCTGCATGCATTTTGTTTTAAAATACCCTCCCCAAAGTCCCACGTGCTTTGGGAGTGTAGCTTTTCAAAACATGTGGGTCAGTGAGTGCCCGCCACGTTTGTCTTTGCCTGTCTTCTGGGAGCCGTTTTGCTCAGGTGTACATGTAGTGACTAGACATTTGTAAAACAAGAAATAATCACCCCAATAAGCGAAATACCCATCTAACACCATATCTGTAATCCCTATGCTGTACATAATAACATCCCCATGACTATTTGTAACTATCAATTTTTATTTTTTATTTACTCTTTACTGTATTTTGTTGATTACCATTAGTCCCCTGATTCTGCACTCCCCACAGCAATCACCACACTGTGGTCCACGCCCATGAGTCCTTTTTCGTTTTTGCTCAATCCTTCCACCCCTTAACCCTTAACTGTCACCCTGCTCTCCACCTGAGTCTGTCCCCATTTTTCTTGTTAGTTCATTCATTAGATTCCACATTGGAGTGAAATCATATGGTATTTGCCTTTCTCTGACTGGCTTATTTCACTTAGCATAATGCTCTCCAGGTTCATCCATACTGTCTTGAAGGGTAAAAGTTTCTTCTTTTTTATGGCAAAGTAGTATTCCATTGTGTAAATGTCCCATAGTTGTTTTACCCACTCATCTACTGACATACACTTGGGTTGCTTCCATATTTTGGTGATTGTAAATAATGCTACAATGAACATAGGGGTGCTTATGTTCTTTTCAATTAGTGTTTTGTGTTCCTTCAGGTAAATTTCCAGAAGCGGGAGTTCGGGATCAAAAGGCGGATCCATTTTTAATTTTTTGATGGATCTCTATACTGGTTCCATAGTGGCTGCACTATTACCGCCAACCATGCAAAAGGGTTCCCCTTTCTCCACATCCTCGCCAGCATTTGCTGTTTGTTGATTTATTGATGATGGCCATTCTGACTGGGGTAAGATGATATCTCATCATGGTTTCAATTTGTATTTCTCTGATGATTAATGATGTTGAGCATCTTTTCCTATGCCTGGTGGACATCTGTATGTCCTCTTTGGAGAAATGTCTCTCAGGTCCTTTGTCCATTTTTTTTTTTTTGATGTTGAGTTTTATAAGTTTTTTTATAAATTTTGGATATTATTCCCTTATCAGATGTACAACCAAATATGTTCTCCCATTCTGTGGCTTGTCTTTTTATTTTGTTTTTGATTTCCTTTGCTGTGCAAAAATTTTTACTTTGCTGTAGTCCCAATTGTTTACTTTTTTGTTTGTTTGTTTCCCTTGCCCTGGGAGATATATCCAATAAAATATTGCTACAAGTAATGTCTGACATTTTGTTGCCTATGTTTTCTTCTATGATTTTTTTATGGTTTTGGGTCTAACACTTAAGTGTGTGATTTGTTTTGATTTTTTTTCTGGTGTGTGGTAAAAGAAGGTGTTATTTTAATCGCTACCCCCATTTTTTTTTACCAGTTTATCTGTATCTTGAATATCTTACTTTGCAATATTATAAAAATATTTAATGCTTAGGATACCTTCGCTAATATAATTAAGAATTTTATTTTCTTAACTGTACAATCTCTCCTTAATTACAGAAACATTCCCAAATAATGGAGCTACTCTACCTTAGAAATAAAGACACTATAAATGGGATGTATTGGACTCTTGTTTTAAAATCAGCCTTGGGGATTCAGAGGTTTTGAGCCATATAAATGTCAATATTAATGTCTTCTAGTGCGTGAATTCCTACTAGACAGCAACTGAACTATTCAATGGCTTCACTATTGGCCTGATATGGTTTTCATCGAAGGCATAAAATGTAGACTTGAAGAGATACGTATGCATATATATGTATGTATATAAAAATTCATGCATATGTATATAATCTGCCCTTTTCTCCCTCTCTGCATATACAATTGTGTGTCTGCCATCCCTGCTCTCACATACTTCTTATAGAAAAAATATATGGAATCCATAGAAAATATATTATTTCTGGTTGTCTTTGTAATTCTAACCTAAGGGCACAGTTACCCTAGCTAATTTTATTGTAAATGATTATCATGTATGACAGTCTTTGTGTTACATTTCTTGAAAATTTTAAACCTTAGACCACTATCTCTACCATTATCTGAGATGTTTTTAATTATTGGTATATTTTACTGTCCCTAAACTTTAATTAGAAATTCTTGTTTTGCTAAAGGTAGGCAATTGTATGTTATAACTTTATCTCACATTTTACAGTATCCAAGAATAGTTAAGAGTATAAGGATTAGCTAAAATTTTTGTATGTCTTGACCAAGAATTTCTGCTTCATGTAAGGCAAATATTGCAAGTCTTTCTTGTCATTACATTGGGTTTTTATACCGCATTTTAACAAAGACATGCTCTCACCTGTCAGTTCTTCAGTTGGAGTGCCCTAAGTGAAGAATGAGAGTGCCCTAAGTGTAACATAAGTTCAATTTCTGTCAGTTTACACAGGCTTTTCCTGGGCATACTCTATTTGTACTTCTTCCCATAAAAATGTACCAGAAAGGGGTAGGTTAGGGTACTTATTAAGAAAAGAATCTATGGTAAATATGTTGCTTTATCTCTCTTCTGGGCTTGAGAACTGGCTTTTCTCTCATTCCCAATGGCTCTAACAAACATAACTTGATTCTTTTTTTCTGATGAAGCTGTCATTTGGAATTGTTTTCAGGGCTGCTGGATTTTAGACCTGATTCATTGCTGTTGTTGGCTCCAGGCTATAAAATTATAGATCCTACAGCTTAATGTTGAGAGGAACTGAGAATGAGCACACAGAGATATATTCCCCAACAATTCACATTCCAGATGTGGAATTTCTACTTTCTTTTTTACTATTATTTTATTGTTATTGTATTATTGTTCAAGTGCAGTTGTCTGCATTTTCTCCATCACTGTCTCCCCACCCCAGCCCTCCCTCCTTCCCTCCTCTTCTTCTGCTTTCTTATTGTATAAATATTTAAATGGAAATACTCTTAAAATCTTTTATAGCCTACACTTTACATTTAAATCATTTTAAAGAGAAATGTGTCCTAAGAGACTAATATAGAGATTGTTTGGATATTTAATATATACTTATTATGATCCTCTGTAAAATATGCAAATAGCCTTGGTTTTTAGATGATGCCTGTCTTATGTAATGCAAGAATGATGATCAAGATAATAATGTTTTATTTGTTTTTATATTATAAGTGTCATCTTTAGCATCTGGAAGTGACATAATAGTTCATTTGTTAGAGAGTGCCTTAAAGTACAAGGGCTGAGTCATGCTTTAGTAAGAAATGAATGTATAACTAGATTTATTTAAATGACCTTTCATGAAGTACTTTAGTAATAAATAAAATAATATTTATATTAATATAATCCAAAATAATGGTTATTTATTCCCCCCACACTAAGGCTTATAATATCTATGGTACTTCTTGTTCATAATTTTCTTCAAAATAATTCAAAATTATAATTTCTACTGCCAGCATGGCATGAGTATAAAAGATGAAGGAATACATTTTATTAAGTTTTACAAAACTAAAACACCTCTTTCCATAGGAAAAAAACATATTTTTGCAGATGGAAAAATGATATTTAAACATTTGCATCTTGATTTTTGGAAAAAAATTTGACACATAACAAAAATACTCAGAAAAATTACAAAACAGACAAACTATGCATTAAATGATCCAATAATTATTTTGTGGAGAAATTTTTATAATAATAGCATTATTAATACATCAATACTTCCATGGATGTTTCTGATTCATACATTGAACTTTTCTGTGATACACACAAAGTATTAGAAAGTACAAAACTATGTCTGCTCATTAAAATGTACTGAATCATTGTCTAACCACTGGTCAGGTTCTTAGTAAATATGAAAGCTTTATCATAAATATTATAATTTTTCTATCCACACTTAATAAAATGTATACGTATGATATTTCTGTAAAGTATCCATGAACTAAAAAACAATGTAGGTAAGAGAGAAAAAATTATTTTTAAAGGGTGGAAAGCCAAGCAGCTATAACTGATTGAAAGGTAGAGGGGTGAAGACACAAAGTACCTGCCGAAATAAGGAGTGTAGTCAAGAACATTGTAATAAATATGAGTGCTGTCAGGTGAGTACTAGACTTACATGGACCACTTTGTATGGTATGTAAATGCCTAATCACTATGTTGTACACCTGAAACTAATATAGCATGATATAACAACTACAGCTGAAAAAAAATTGTGTGGACTAACCTCCTAGATCCCTGAGGGTCTGAAACCACTGGTCATTGAAAATTGAGATAACTCATGGGCTACAATAAGGCATTTGCATAAAAACTTAAGTGTAAAATAATTACATAATGCTTTCAATCTGTGTAACTACAAAACTGAAGCTGCCCTTTCTCCGCAAGAAAACCTGAATCAGGTCTCCATTAGATAGACCCAGAGGGCCTCTTGAATGGGAAGTCCAGGCAGAGAAGAGGTTAGGTGTGGCAGCTGGAAGACTAAATAAAAAATTGCATGCCAAAGAGCCAAAATTCCAATTCATTTCCTTTATTCAACTTTGAATGTGTTGAAATCCAGATATATGTTGCTTCAACAAATGGAGAAAGTCTTAAAACTTAAAGGCCCCAATGAAAATCTCTGACATATTAGTGTCCCCTTATGAAAAGAGGAAAGATCATTGCTGACCAGACCAGCATAAAGCATACCAGTTACAAGCTCTTGGCCATGCCTTCGTCTTCAAATATTGATAAATTGAAAGATGAGGATCACTATCATGAAATTCTGCACTACAAAATAGGGAACCAAAAGCCAGAGCAAACCTGAACAAGAATGGCAGAAATGAGAATGAAAAAGAGAAATGGAACCATATTCTAATGTCCTCAGTCAATGAGGGTATGTCAATAATTGGCAGCATGAAACTGGGAGAAGAGGATAATAAAAATGTAGAGGATGATCTTTCCTAACAAAGGTGTTGAAATGAGAACAGAAGATCTGACATAGAAATATTCTGAGGAGCATTGAGGTCACTGTGCCTAACATATAATAAGAATATATGTATTTTCAATGGCTTCCACCTGAGAATGCTGTTAGGGAAGCTGTACCCACAGGGATTAGCCTCTTTTGAAGAAGATTTATTCCTGTAAAAAGTCTACAGAATAATTTACAAATTATAACTCTCCAACATTGCACTACTATGTAGAAACAAAATATAGTGAATAATTTAGCACATACAAGTACATTTAAAGCAAAGTATTTGGGAAAGAAATAAAGTAAAATAAAATTAACATCTTTGCATTTTACATTCATATTTCATAGCCTATTTAAGGTTGCCCAACAGCTTGTCATGCAGGGCAAATTTTTTTTCCTTGTAACTTCTTCAATTTAAATTTTTTTCTAAGGCATAATTGCACTGGGTTTGAGATTGCAAACCAGTGCTCGTGAGAGTGTGTATGACAGTGCTTCCCAGTTTCAGCAGCTCAGTAGTTGTTAACTCTAATAGTCTTCAACATACCCTACTATCGCCTGATAGTATCATCAGCATTTATCCCAATGACAAGACAGGTATTGCCTAATGATTAAAAATAAATGGGAGAAGGGGAACTTATCAATTTTAGCAACTTCAAGTATTTGTGTAATGAATTTGGAACATAGAAATGTGTAATTTGTAGCAATGTTTTTCAATAAGGCACTGTGATGCATAATAATTTTACATCTTGAGTTGCTTCATGAATCTCATTCAATCTGCATTTATTTCAGTTGATATAAAGTACTATCTACCACACATCCACACTTCTAAACAAAATAAATTTCACAGACTCTTATACATTTGCTTATTTTTTCTAGAAAATGTAAAGTTTCAGTGCTACTGTATTCATTTGAATACTGGCAAATACTTTACTAAAAATGGGTCTGTGAGGAAAGGCTTTATGTGTGTGTGTTTGTATATGTGTGTAAGTGTCTGAAACAAAAAACTTCCCATTGATATTGATTATCTAGGATAACAGGAATGTTTTGCAATCATAGCAATATGTATGACACTTTTTCTTTTGAGGAGATATATGGCTAAATTCTATTGTAGCTGCCTCTAGGTACACTGTGTAACACATACACAAAATTAATTTTAACCAATGGCAGATGACTGGTTGAACAAAACACTTGGGGTATTTCTTATTTGAAGTGTTGAATAAAAGCAGAAATAATATAATGAAACCAAAATCCATTTAGTAAATCTATCCTGGTTTAAGGGCATACATCTCAGGACTATAAAGTAAAAATGCCAACAACTACCAAAAAAGTGATAATTACCTGACTTGAAAAATGCGAGATGATCACCAGGCACCTAAGTTTTATTTTTTTTATTTTGATTATTTAAAAAGATTTTATTTATTTATTTTTAGACAAAAGGGAAAGGAGGGAGAAAGAGAGGGAGAGAAACATCAATGTGTGGTTGCCTCTCACGTGGCCCCCACCAGGGACCTGGCCTGAAACCCAGCCATGTGCCCTGACTTGGAATCGAACCAGTGACCTTTTGGTTCACAGCCTGTGCTCAATCCACTAAGCTACACCACCCAGGGCAGACATCTAAATTTTATATACATTTTGTGTTTCACATGTGGTACTGGTTTTTGAAAAATGAAGCAAGTAAGTAAATTTGGTTTAAAAAAACAACAGAAATTTTATTTCATCAAAATCATTTTAAATATTTCTGTTTAATTACTTTAACTGCTTAAGCCAGCCAACACTTTTAAAGTATGATTATAATTTACTGTTTCCCATCACTCTAATGTACTATAATTGAGAACTGAAAACTCTTTTATACTGAGGACTAATTGGCTGATAATAGCTTTTATTCTCAGAGGATTTAGGATCCATACAAATATCAATCCTTAGATTAAATAGAGGACTGAAGGTGGAATTTTAGGCACCAGAAATTTACCACAATTTGCTTTGCATTATTTTATTGATTTAAGGAAGGGTGTTTATATTCTAGTAATGACAAGCAATCTGTATAAATGATGTTATACTTTATTTTGACTCATAAAATATGAATATTAGTATATTTTGTTTTATTTCTGTGATATTTGCTTTTAAATAGTCAATGTTACATTTTTAAATTGGGTTAATAAGCATAAGCCTTAAAAATTTAACTATGCAAATTTATTTTTATGTTACTTCTTGAATTGTATTTTTAGCTTTATGTTCATTTGTATAGTCTACTAATCTGATGGGGATTATTTAAAATTTCACTGGGGTAATTTTTGATAATAGTTGATCAGTTTCAGAAATAAAAACGGCACCGTTCTTCCAACAATGTGTTAAGAAATGGAGGCATCAAAAAGATAAAGAACTGTAACCCTGCCCCCTACTGTAGGTCAACGAGTAATGCATAGGTCAAGAGAAAAGGTCACAGATCTTTGACTAACTTTCTATTTGGGTCTCTAAAGATAATTCATTCAGGAAAAATTAAGCAATGTGGTATAGTTAGACCAAACAATGGAGCGGGATAAGGAATTGAAAAATCACAGGCTATCTATATAAAGGACGTTATACTTTATTTTGACTCAAAAATAATATATGTATTATTTTTGTCTTGTTTTATTTCTGTAAGATTTGCTTTTAAATAGTCAATGTTACATTTTAAACATTCTTAGAGGAAGCTTAGAAACTATCTGAATGTTGGTAGGAGATGTTGTTAAAAAGGGTCAGTCGAGCCCTGGCAAGTGTGGCTCAGTGGATTGAGTGTCAGCCTGTGAACCAAAGGGTCACCAGTTCGATTCCCAGTCAAGGCACATGTCTGGATTGTGGGCCAGGTCCCCAGTAGGGGGCATGGGAGAGGCAATCACACACTGATGTTTCTCTCCCTCTCTTTCTCCTCTTCCACTCTCTCTAAAAATAAATAAATAAATAATCTTTAAAAAAGGAGTCTAGCAGTAAACCTATTCTGAAATCTGTATGGTGCAATTTCTATCTTTGTCTGAGGTAATGAGGGTAGAGCACAATTTGATCGTTGATAGACTTTAGATACTAACATATCTCCTATAAGCTAGGCAGGGAGAGTCCTGCTGCAGACATCAGAAGAGAATATCAGATCAAATGCTCTCTTTCCTGCTGCCATTAGAATTGCCTCAATTCTCTTATATCCTTTCTACATCTTGGGGAGACAAATACAACGGTGACAGTTTGAAATTAAAAAGGTAGTGTCCTCCAAAGAGAACATTTAAGCAAATTATTTAATTGGCCTGAATTTACCAAGCTGTTCTAAAATCCACAGCTTTGCTCTGTCCCTGTAGCTTGATGAGGTTTCATGAGGCAGATCATATTACCTATCAGAAAGTTTTTTGTTTTTTTTTTAAGATTTTATTTATTTATTTTTAGAGAGAGGGTAAGGGAGGGAGAAAGAGGGGGAGAGAAACAGCAATGTATGGTTGCCTCTCACGTGGCCCTCACTGGGGACCTGGCCGGCAACCCAGGCATGTGCCCTGACTGGGAATCGAACCGGGACCCTCTGGTTCCCAGCCCGCACTCAATCCACTGAGCTACACCACCCAGGGCACCTATCAGAAAGTTTTAAACATCTGAATACAGTACATAAATCCTGCCACAACATAAAATTTACTACAGGAGAAAGACAAGTCAGTTTAATTTGCCTAATGAAAGCAAAAACCAGTCCTGGCCTGATAGCTCAGTTGGTTGGAGTGTCATTCTGTACACAAAAGCTTGTATGTTTGATCCCCTGGTCAGGGCACCTGCCTAGGTTGTGAGTCAATCCCTGGCCTATCACATATAGGAGGCAACCAGTCAATGTTTCTCTCTCATACTGAAGTTTCTCTTTCTTTTTTTCCCCCTTATTCCTCTCTCTCTAAAATCAATAAAAAAACATATATTTGGGATCACTGGGTCAAAAGGGAGATCCACTTTTAATTTTTTGAGGTATGTCCATACTGTTTTCCACAGCAGTTTCACCAATCTGCATTCCCACCAAAAGTGCAAAAGGGTTCCCCTTTCTCCACATCCTTGCCAGCACTTGTTGTTTGTTGATTTATTGATGATAGCCATTCTAACCAGTGTGAAGTGTTATCTCATTGTGGCTTTGATATGCATTCCTCTGATGATTAGTGACCTTGACCATCTTTTCATATGTCTCTTGGCCATCTGTATGTCCTCTTTGGAGAAGTTTCTATTCAGGTCCTTTGGCCATTTTTTAATTGGGTTGTTGTCCCACTTCTGGGAATATATCTGAGGAAACACAAAACACTAATTCAAAAGAACATAAGCACCCCTATGTTCATTGCAGCATTATTTACAGTCACCAAGATATGTAAGCAGTCCAGGTGTTCGTCAGTAGATGATGAGTGGAAAAAGCAACTATGAGACATTTACAGAATGAAATACTACTGAGCCATAAAAAGGAAAATTTTACCCTTTGAGATAGTATGGGTGAACTTGGACAAATACAACGGTGACAGTTTGAAATTGAAAAGGTAGTGTCCTCTAAAGAGAACATTTAAACAAATTATTTAATTGGCCTGAATTTACCAACCTGTTCATTATGCTAAGTGAAATGAGTCAGTCAGAGAAAGACAAATACCATATGATTTTTCTCACGTGTGGAATCGAATGAACAAACTGAACTAACAAGCGGAGCAGAGACAGACTCAGAGAGCAGGATGACAGCCCTAGGGAGAAGGTGAAGGTGAGAGATCAAGCAAAAAGGAAAAACAACCCATAGACATGGACAGCAAAGTGGTGATTGCAAAGGTGGGAGGCATAAGGGTGCTAAACGGTAATGGAAAATACAATAAAAAATAAAAATACATATCTTTGGGTATGGATTTAAAAATAAAGAACCAGGTGATCATTTAATAAACATCATTTGCTGACATATATAAATCTTGCTGATTTGTATATAACATCTCCAACTGTCCTTATTACAAAGTAATGTGACTCACAATTTCTAATTATGTATATATCTTTATTAAAATTATCTTTTAAAAATTAGAAATATTTCAAGTTAAAACAACATGAATACAGAATGTGTGAAGGATAGGAGTAGTACACATTTTGTAATATTTCAAATTTAGAATTCTGAAAGTTTTAAATTTAGCAGAATATTCATTGATAGATGAACCATGAACAATGTAGTATATAAAGAAAATAGAATTCAGTCAGTCTTAAAAAGAAAGGATGTTCTAACATGGGCTACAACATAAATGAACGCTGAGGACATAACGCTGAGTGAATTAAGCTAGTCACAAAAGGACAAATACTATACATGAGGTGTCTGTAGTAGCACATTTATAGAGACAGAAAGTAGACTGGTGATTGCCAGGCACTGAGGGGAGGGGGCTATGGGGGTTTATATTTTAGTGGGTACAGAGTTTCAGTTTGGGAAGAAGCAAACAGTTCTGGAGATGGATAGCATTATGGTTACAAAACAATGTGAATGTACTTAATGACACTGAACGGCACAATTAAATATGGTTAAACAGTAAATTATATGTTACATATATTTTACCCATATTAAAAAGGTTTAAAAAACAGGCTAAGATTTTTAAAACATCTTGAAATTGGCACTTTACTCTACTCCCTCTTTGATAATTTACAGCAGATCATGACTGGGCCTCAGAGCCCAGGAAAAGTATTTAACTCCAGCCTCCCTGATTACAAAGTTGATCTGTTTAAGAAAAATTTTCCTGATTTAATTCCTCCATGAAAAAAGAGTTAAGCTACCTCAGTAATTTGATAAAACTGAATAATTTTAACCTGAGCAAAAGTTACAGAATTAAAAATCCCTTAAAGTATTTTAGTCTTTATTTTGCCCTTGGCAATACAGCATAATCAGACATCCTGCTTTTAGAGAGTTATTTGCATATTTTAGAAAGGATCATTTATAGGTAAAACCCCAGAAATGGACATTAGGTCTAAATTATTTGCTAAAAGAAGAGAGAGAATGTGATTCTATTAAGCTATTGGGAAATGCTCCAGTGACCCCATTATTATTTTTAAAAGTGCTAAGTCTGCTATGACAAATGACCAGAGGTGAATACAAGAAGTAGAACCCAATCTAAGCAAGAAAATCTGAAGCCTTTGTGAATAATCATATTTTTAAAGCCTTATCACTCTTGTAGTCATTAAAACTATACAGGATTTTATCAGCTTGTTCAGCAAGTATTTGTGTGTGTGTGTGTCTGCTGAGAGAAAGAGAAATAGAAAGAAGGAAGCTCTAGAGGGAGAAAAATTAAAGTACATGAATACATTCACCTAAAATATAACCTTGACCAATTCTTTGTG
This sequence comes from Micronycteris hirsuta, assembly GCA_004026765.1. Classification (NCBI taxonomy): domain Eukaryota; kingdom Metazoa; phylum Chordata; class Mammalia; order Chiroptera; family Phyllostomidae; genus Micronycteris; species Micronycteris hirsuta. The sequence continues at coordinate 9,764 of PVJI01020211.1, read as the reverse complement.
AAATACATGTTTTAGACAACTAGCTTTAAGTGCAAAAAAAAAAAAAAAGATGAAAATATGTCACTCATATTAATTGAAAAGGAGATATTATGATGTCTTTTTTTCTCTTCCTTTAATTTCAATATTTTCCCTCTAGAAATCTAAGAAAATACCCTCTGTGCCTTGACATTTGAGACCTTTCCTTCCTGTTAAGTTGCAGAACCTGTGGCTAAAATGAAAACCCACAAAGGCACTGTGCATGCGCCCTCCACATTGTCTTCAAGTTTATCATACTTAAAGCAGAAACAGTTGCTGCAGATATTCGCGTCTCCCCTTTTGTATTGCACAGTGGTTTCTGTATAGTGATCGAGATTGCAGTGCCCTTATTATAAATAGCTATCTCTTTTTTTAAAAGGTGGAACAGTATTTGATGGTCTGCCAAAAGCATCTTTGTGAGTCTTAAAGACATTCATACTGTGAAAAATATTCATATAACAAAAGGTATATGGACAAATGGATAAGTAATTGGTTACATGCCTGGGACTGCCCACAGGGTTTTGTTTTGTTTAAAGGAAAATATCTCACTCTGTTCTCCTGAATAATATTTCTAGTAGTTACAATTACAAAATGTAGTTTGCTTCTTTTTCAATACCTTGCATGGAAAAAGTTCATAAAAATATCAAGTTAAAGAAATGGAAGGAGGAAAGGCAGGGAGTACAATTAAAAACAAAACAAAACAATCAAAATTTCAACTAAAACAAAAGGCAAAAAATTCTATTTTTACAAGATCTATGACCTATGTTTAACACAATCTATTATATTCTTTCTTTTCTTCAAACATAAGAGTAGGGATAAAGTGACACTGGTGTATTATGTTCAGATTACCTGAGCAGTCTGCTTAAATACTTATATGTTTCCCAATTAGTTTGCATGAGATTTTCTAGACCAGAAGCAGACTGTTAAATGCACTTTGAATGAATCCCACTAAATCTGAGGTCCTGGTGGTCACTCGATCATTAAAAGTCTAGAAACGTGTTGCTTCTCTACTTTGACTATACCATTTCATTTTTAGTTCTTTTTTTTTTAATTTTAAAAAGATTTTATTTATTTCTTTTTAGAGAGGGGAAGTGAGGGAGAAAGAGAGGGAGAGAAAAACCAATGTGTGGTTGCCTCTCACGTGCCCCCTACTGGGGACCTGGCCTGCAACCCAGACTCGTGCCCTGACTGGGAATCGAACTGGAGACCCTTTGTTTCGTAGGCCTGCACTCATTCCACTGAGCCACACCAGCCAGGGCTCATATTTATTTTAAAAACATTTTATAATTATTTTGGTCACTTTACTTTGTTTTTTTTACAGTATTCTGCTGAGTTTAGTATCTTACTTTCATAATTTCCATAAACAACTCTGCAAATTGTAAAGTCAATAGAAATTTTTAAACAAATTTTAAAGACAAACAGTTATTCCTAGAGATTCTCTAACCTAAAATTACTTGTTGATGTTGTTAGTATATTTGGGCTTTCAAAAGTGCACACATTGACCATTTTTGTTGTAATGTTATATTTATAGTTGTAAAATTATTTGATGTTCAGATACATAGTTGCTCATTCAAGATAACATTTCTATTGGTAATGTTGTTACCACACTAAAGGGGTTCCTTTGCAACAAAGCCTAATCAAATGTTAACAGGAGTTGGCAGCCAAGAAAGTAAAGGTTTTTTAATTAAGTAAATGGCATCATGCCTTGAGCCACAGGTGAGCTCATTTTCCAATTCCTGACTCCCTTGCTTTTAGGGCACAGGTGGCAAACACAAGGCGCACAGGCCAAATCCGGCCCTCCACCTTGTTTTATCCGGCTGGCACCTAGTTTCTACTTGGCAGCAGCGCCGAGCCCCTTGCCCTTAGTTAAGGAGTATTTGCATTTATACAGTCCTAAAATTACTTTAGGCCCTCTGAAGGCAACCGCGAGGCTGATGTGGCCCCTGACAAAAATGAGTTTGACACCCCTGTTTTATGGGATGGGTTATATAGGGGGAAAGAACACATTAATCATGGTGGTGATAGGGTCATTGTCTCTACTGAATGATTTGCTCTAGGGTAGGTGGTAAGTAATTATTGCATCTGACCTTGATGCCAGCCATGCCTTTACTCTGTCTGGTTTTGCCAGGGTGTGGTTGGTGGTGTCTTTCCACTTTTAGCTGTGGCCTGGATGTTATCTTTAGTTTGACTGAAACTCTGTTTCTGTGGTCAACAGACTTGAGGCTTTGTGCCCAGGTTATTTCATGCTTACCAGAACCTTATTGTGTAACAGCGGAAAACTGTAACAGGGAATTGTAACTCCCTCGACCATTTTTTGACAGTGTTTCTGTAAGTGCTAATTCTAATATGTAGCTTGGAGCTGAATGGCATGTTTGTATAAGAATCCTAGGGACTAGGATGCAAAAGATACAGACCCTGGCCTTCACGCATCCCGGTTCCAAGAGGTTTGCTGATGTTCAAACCATGGAGCCAGGATGATGTAAAGTCAGGATGACATGAGTCTTTGATGACTAACCAGGATGATACGCATCACACTGGACCATCACTTGCCTTGTCAGAATGGACTGTGTTAGTCTGTATGTAGTTGTTCTGTTCCCCTCTTCTTCCTAGTAAAAACTTCCTCCGCTGAGAGCTGGAGATGGGCTTTGAGACATGAATCCCCTATCTTCCCAGGATGTAGCCTTTGTTACATGCGTCCCCCAAGTTCCTGGTGTCCAGCACCTGAAAGTAAATTGTTTTCCTTTACATCAGCATCTGACTCTGGAGTACTGGCTTTTGTATCAGCAAGCAGTCGGACCTGTGTTTCAGCAGAACTTGTCCTGAGGGCTTAAAGATTAAAAGAGTGGCCCTTTAAGGAAGAAGGATGCAGGTGAGCTAGGGTGCTGGATGAGGCCAGGTGGAACCAAAAAGTAAGGAAGGGAAACAGATCATATTAAAGAGATAAATTTTCTGCATGGTTTCAATGTAAAGACCAATTCAAAGAAAGATTTATCTGATTTCAAAGTCTATCTATCAACTTCTCACAAGACTTGAATAGGAAACAGTTTCTCATCTGTGTTTTATAATGTATTCCACATACAAACATTTTATGCTAAAACCAGCAGACTCAGGTGCATGAGCAGAAAAGAATATAGAGAGTAAAAGGTCTTTACCATTTCAAACAATAAATGTCATTGGAGTTTACTTCTTGTAAAAAATACAAAAAAATAGCAAACAAAAACACTCTTGCCCCTTCCCGGCACACATGCTGATTCCTTAAAAAGCAATTTTTTCCTCTTATCTAACAACAATTATGCCATTTTTATGGATTGATTTCAAATCAATCAGCCTTTGGATAATGGGAATCAAGTCCCATGCAGTAATTCACACGATCTACAGATATTTACTGAGTATCTACCCACTATCTACCTAACAGTCAGTTGATGCCTTTTTACTGAGATGGAAAAAACTGGGAGAGGGGAAAGAAGTAATCAAAACATCTTGTATTAAATATGTTAAGACAGGTTGCCTGTAAAACTTCTGAGTAGAGATGTCAAGAAAGCCAGAGATTAAAATATGAAAGTAATGACCTTATGCATCTAATTGAGGTCAAGAGGACAAATGAAAGTGCTAACAGAAGGGATGCAGGGGGACATACTTGGAGGCCCAAGACGAGTCCTGAAAGTTTCTAGTGTTTGTAATGGAGTAGACAAAAAATCAGTAAAAGAGGTCAATGTGACGTGAGAGAATACAGGAGATAATAGTATATAAAGAAATATACTAGATGGCATGTTGTTTGTTTTCTTAATAAGTCTAAATATAGAGGTTAACCTTGCTGTTTTACATATAATTTTGACAGTGTAATGTTAATTCATACTTTTAAAATAAAATATTTCCAATATTTTAGCCATATCCTCACGTGTTCAATTGAAAATATTTCAGCATAATATTTTGATAAAAATACATAAATTATAGAGAAATTAGAAAGTGGCTTTGATGTAAATATTTGCAGTAATGACTATTATCCCATAAGGGTACATGTAATAGGTATTGTTTAAATATACTGTAATAAATCTGCCTTATATAATGAGGTTTGAATAGTGAAAGCTACTGTACTTCATAATTACCACAGTTTCTAAAGAACTTACTATATAATAGCTGGTAAATTTCAAATTCAAATTACAAGTAGCATTACACATTATATAGCATCATGGTGTCTAAGATACATGGTGGCATTTTTCTCCAGCTTAGATATTCAATTCAGCTAGTAGGATAAATAAAAACACCTGCCTGTAATATTTTATTCACTTGCATTTCGGCAGCTTCTTTTCTAGACTGAAATTTGTTCAACAAAAGGAAGAAGAGAGACAGGTGTATAGAGAAGCAAAAACTACTAACTGAGAAGCAGCTGAACAGAGAAAAAGTAAATAAATTGATGAACAGACAAAATAGAAAAGAAAAAAAAAACTAGAGTAATAAGTTTATTTTAAAACAGTTTTAAGATATTTTATTTTAACAAGAGTATACCAGATAATTTATTTCAAAATTGTGTCATAGAAGTATAAAAATCAAGTTTACTACAAAATTTCACATTTATGTATTTCTTTTATTAAAGTAAATTAAGGGATGCCTTCTTTTAAAGCTAAAACTAATTGCAAGTGATAATCAAGTAATCTTACCTGAGTCTGGATGAGAGCAACATGAAATTGCTATGGAGGTCATTTTAAGAAACCAATGTAAATGTTCTACCATGTTAAGTTATTGCATTCATCTCTTCTATTTCATAATTATTTCTTCTTCTTCTTAAATTATTACTGTTGTGCCACTTTTTAAAGATTTATTTATTTATTTATTTTTAAAGAGAGGAGAAGGGAGGGAGAAAAAGGGGGAGAGAAACATCAATGTGTGGTTGCCTCTCGTGCATACCCTACTGGGGACCTGGCACACAACACAGGCATGTGCCCTGACTGGGAATTGAACCAATGACCCCTTGCTTGGAAGGCTTGCACTCAATCCACTGAGCCACACCAGCTAGGGCCTGTTTTGCCACTTTTTATACCATATCTTTATGGACTAATTATTGAGAGTAACTGACAGATCCCTTCATTTCACCCATATGGATCATAAAATGATGTTTTCTTTTTTAAACTTGATCTTAAACAATTTTTTACTGCCTTTTTTTATAAAGCTGCATATTGATGGAATGTAAATTAAAACATTTCTATGGTATTTGATTTGTGTGGATTAAAAGAGAAAAAAATAACAATTTGTTCAAAGCTAAATTTATGAAGTCAAGGAGAAATTACACCAAACAATTGTTAAAAGCAGCAAGACTGATTTATTTGAGCTATTGCAGTAGGGAAGAGAGACTTTTGTGTAGAATGGAGTTCAACTTTAAATACAATCAGGGTATTTGAGGAAGTTTAGCCCAAGGGCAAAATAAGGAGTTGGTGAATACAAAAATACTAAAAGAATTTTGATTAGATATAAACAGTGGTAGTGATGAGATATCAGTAATAGGGGTATTCACCCTAAGTCCTCTTAGAAAGATTCTTGAGAAAACAAAACAAGGTCTAGATCTAAAGAGTGTTCAGTCCTGGCTGGTATGGCTCAGTGGATTGAGTGCTGATATGCGAACCAAAGGGTTCCTGGTTTGATTCCTAGTCAGAGCACATGCCTGTGTTGATGACTAAGTCCCTGGTAGGGTGCGTGCAAGAGGCAACCACACATTGATGTTTCTCTCTTTCTCTCTCCTTTCTCTTTTCTCTAAAAATAAATAAATAAAATCTTAAAAAAAAAAAAAAAGAGTATTCAGATAAACCTGAGTAAGGTTTGATTGAGAAGGGAGTTCTCCCCAGTGAGAAAAATCCTTCACGTATAACAGGAACAGTATAATAAAAAGAGCTGCATGTTTGTGCTTTATTTTTGCTCATAGTCTTTAAGGAGTTTGTATTTTTATCCATTATAAAATGGGACAATAAGAAAAAAAATAAGAGAAAATAGCTAATTTAATGTGAAATATACCCTTTGGGTCATATATCTTCTATTTAATGTTTCAGTTACAACGTTCAAGATAAGGTATAGAAAAATCATTATTACGATTTATAGATTTTTTTACTCAAAGAAATACAGTATGTTTGTAAAAATCACACATATTTATCACAATTTGAAATTATTTTTAAAAGTGGTTTAACTTCAATTCCTATGATCCCAGTTACACTTATGTTTATTTCTTAAATTAATATTAATCAAGATACATTATTGATAAATGGAAGTCTTATATACCCGTTTAAATAAACGTATATAAACAATGATTTTTATTTGTCTGGTTTTCAATATTTTCTACTTTATAATGATGAGTTAAATAGATGCTTCTAGAAATATGTCAGATTTTAAATATTTGAAATTCAGCATATGCTAAATGCATACTGAATACACTGTCTGAGTCATTGTAATTCTGAAGAGACTTTGAGGATTGCTCTCTTCCCAACATTAGATAAAATAATAACAAAATAATATTTTTATAGACATTTCATCCTGGAATAAATAGTGGACACTATACAGTTTTTACAAAGTATTTTGCTGGCTTAAAGGTTTTACAAAAACCTTTTTTCCCTTAATAATTTCTGTTTTAAAGGATACTTAAGTGGACAATAAATATAAAATGTTAAAATAAAATACAATTAAAGAACAATAATCTCAATTGAGAGAAAAGGAATTTACAATGGTCTAATTTTTAGCTTGATCAACCAAGGTCATAAAAAGACAGAGAATAGAAAAGGTCAAAGGAAGCTTACAATGCATACATTTTTAGTTCAGGCACAGCCTATGTAAGTCATTCAAGTGTTTAATTTCAATGCTCCATGCACTTTCTTCAAACCAAACAAATGGCTTCAGTAGATTAATTCAAGTACATGAATTTAAGTTAGATATGTAGAATTGTTCTCCTATCTCAAGGGTTTTAGCTTTCCCTCTGGAATTACTGAGCGCCTGCAAGGCACGAGGAAGAGAATGCTAGCTTTATCACTCTCCATTCTAAACTCTCCCTCCACTGCTGCACAGCTGTTATTGCAATTTAATTATGGTCCTAGGAAAGGTAAGAGTGCATCAGTTTACAAATATTCAGTAATATCTCTCCTGGACCTTAATGCCTCCAGCATGAGTTTTTATCCTGCCTCTACACCGGATGACCCTAATCAAAACCAAGCATATGATTTTGAAACTTGGCAATAAAAAAACAACATAAGTTTTGATATACTGATTATTTTTCTTTCCTTAAATATTTTTTTTCAGTCTTTGCAATATCATATTTGACTAAAGTTCAAAACCTTAAGCAAGAAATCACAGGTTGAAAGCTACCAGTCTACCCATCTATATTTCCTGGGTGGATAGTGGGCTGAGAAATTAAATAAAGATAAATAAATTCATTTTTATCAATCATTCATCTAATAAAAAGCCATGAAGATATTCAGAAATAACTGAAGAGTAGAAAGTAATTGATATAAAATTTATTGTACAAGTCAGCACACACATAATTGATAAGTTAATTGGTATTATTTTTATCAAATACTTATTGAACACCATTATGCACTAGATTCTCTGCTATGTGTTAGGATGGCTTTAGTGAACAAGACATATTGCAAATCTGAAAAAGGTAATAGTTTTATGGGAATATTCTGAAATATGATAATTTATCCTAGGTGCTGAGATAGGAAAAGGGACAGCAACCTTCCAGAAGGTTCACTGAGAATGTGTATGTGTAAGGGTAAGGTTGTTGGCAGTGGGAGTAAGAATAATTCAGGCATATGCAATACAGATTTATTTTTCTTAACATTAAGTATTGTTAAAATTTTTCTACTATAGATGAGGAAATGGAGGCTTTGGGGAAGTATTAACTTACATTAGGTCATAATCATTAAGTAGTTGCAGCAAGAATTCAGTATCATATCTTAACTTCAGTATCTCTATTAATAACTATTATGATTTATTACTACATCTGGTTTCTATACTTTGATATGCTAAAAATACTTTCTTAAGATGATGTTCAGAATCAAAATAATATATTCCTAAAAGATGCTTCTCCTGTATTTCTGGCAGAGGAAAATGAAAACTTTAGGATTATAGAGAATCTTCTTTTCCTTTTCTTTTAACAATCTGGAAGACATATCAACTCAAAACTTTTTTTTTTTTTTTTTGCTTATCTACTTATCCTCTGCTCTATTCTCCTACTGTCACGTTTTTTACTCTTTTTTTTTTTTTTACCAACTCGCTATGTTCAGGTGTACACATTATTTTTTCTGTTCCATTTTTAATGCATCGATTGATCCACTTTTGACTTTGCAAACAGATTGATGTTTCAAAGTATTTATCACATTTCTTACCTCCCTCAAATTTGATATGTTGCTTGCTGCCTAACCTCAGAATCTCTGTTTTCTGAAAAGTTTGGAAGGTATCAATTGTTGCAGAATGTGTACAGAATTAAATAACTCCTGTCAAATGATAGGATGTTTTTGTGGGTCTTCCTGTGAAAATTAAAAAACAAACTGAAAACATAAAGCAATACCATTAATCATAATAAAGAAAAATAGAAATGAAAGCCTTATTAATTAAACTTTTTATTAAAAAAATCGAAGCTCCTGGCCTAAGATAGTTTTCAAAGCAGCATGATGAAAACAATTAAAACAGATGTCTCATAGACGCATATTTCTACACTCCTATGTTCCTAGCATGTCTTGTAGAGTGTGCATGGAGTGATACTAACATAATGGTCTTATTTTTTATGGCTCTTCCTCCATTGTCTTCTTTCTCCACTCACACACAGACACACTTAGTCTTAGTCTACATTTTAATTCATGCAAAGTTCTCTAAATACAACTACTGAATTCTTTGGAATATCAAGAGCTATACCAAATATTGCCTGTATTAAGGCCTCTGTAAGAGAGGCCATCAATTCCTTTGTTCATGCTATCTATAAAATAAAAACCCTGCTGCTCAAAATTTGGTTTGTGGATGGTGAAGGAACGAAGGAATTCCTTCATCCCTTCCTTAATGAAGGAACTGGCTGGGTTTTGTCTTTAGTACATAGAAGATAATCTATTAACCATTTGAATTCATAGAGTGATTATATATATATATATATATATATATATATATATATATATATATTTATTTATTTATTTAAAGATTGCATTTATTTATTTTTACAGAGAGAGGAAGGGAGGGAGAAAGAGAGGGAGAGGAGCATCAGTGTGTGGTTGCCTCTCAAATGACCCCTACTGGGGACCTGGTCTTCTACACAGGCACGTGCCCTGACTGGGAATTGAACTGTGAACCTTTGTTTGCTGGCTGGCGCTCAGTCCACTGAGCCACACCAGCCAGTGCTAAAATATATTTTTTTATTCATAAAGTGCCCTTTTGGCCACACCACACAAGATGGTTTTCACCAAAGAGGTGACTCAAGATGAGGGTAAGTCATATTCCAGGGTTGGGGCTGTAAGTCATATGAGGACACTGGTGAGTGAGTTCAACCACATTTATTCAGTCATGCCTAGTAATGAACTCCAGTGAAGCTTAGGTAGGTGTCCTTGCTTGGCAGTACTTCTGTATTGTCACATGTCAATGTGCTGGGAGGGTGACGCATCCCCTTGGAGGATGGAAACTTTGCATCTGAGACCCTTCCAGATCTCTCCCTTCAGTGTCTCACTTTGGTTCTGATTTGTATCCTTTAGCTATAATAAAACTTTAGTCATGATATAGCCACTTTCCTGGGT
>PVJI01020210.1:0-29452 GCA_004026765.1 Micronycteris hirsuta | reverse complement strand
GGTGGTGGTGGTGGTGGTGGTGGTGGTGGTGGTGGTGGTGGTGATGATGGCAGTGACGGCCTTGAACATTTAATGAGTCTACTCGGGAACACTGCACTTTACTTACGTGGTCTTTTTGAATGACCATCAAAATCCTCTTAACGAGGAGGACACTGAGGCACCATGAGGGGACATCCCTTGCCCAGTTCCCAGGGTTGGGGAGGAGCAGAGCCCTGTCCAGCCAGGCCTTCCGGTCTCCAGCCCACACCCGCAGCCCCGGCGGTAGTCGCACCGGCATGACCAGACCGCCAGCCAGTTCCTGTCCTCAGTGGTCAGTCTCTGGCTCAGAGGGGAAGATGAGGCAGAACCTGGATTCAGACATCAAGTCCCAGCCCAAATGGCGGCTCCAAAGGAACCCTGGGTGTGCAGAATGGTGACCAAACCTGTGAGCTGTAGAATCTGGTCATCGAAGTGGGTCACAGCCTCATCATGCATGACCTGGCCTCCAATGACAAACTCCAGGCGTCCTTGGGCCAGAAGCTGGCGAACCTTGGCACAGTGGGTGGAAAGGAAAAGCCGGGTCACAACCCCAGAGCTTGGGAGGCCCTGCAGGGAGGGACATGCCTACAGCGTCCCATGGTGCCTTCCCTAAAACTCCTCGCTCGCATTCCTTCCACAAAAGCAGGACACTGCCCGTCCTGGTCAGCATGGTGTCTGCCTCCTACAACAGCACGTGGCCCGTGGTGGCTACTTGGTAAATCCTTTTCAAATTTTTTACTTCTGAAAGAATTTCCAAGTTAGAGAAAATGTGCTAGAATTGTACAAAGAACTCCCATGTATCACTCCCTGGAGTCTTCATGGGTGAACATTTCTCGGAGTTTCCTGGACACTCCCGTCTCTCTCCGCACCGGGCAGCCTCTTGTAAGCCATCTGAGAGCTCGAGGCAGCAAGCGCATACCTCTCAGTACTTCAGTCTGTGTTTTGTAAGAACAAATGATTTGGTTTGGTTTCATTTATTTATTATTAGAGAGAGGGGAAGGGAGGAGAAAGCGAGGGAGAGAAACATCCATGTGTGGTTGCCTCCCACGCACCCCCGACCGGGGACACAACCCAGGCATGTGCCCGGACTGGGAATTGAACCGGCGACCGTTCAGTTCACAGGCCAGCGCTCAGGCCACTGAGCCACACCAGCCGGAGCAGAACAGAATGATTTTAATCATAGTATAACGATCAAAATCGGGAAAGGTAACGTAACACACTACTATGTAATCCACACTTCCATCACATTTTGGCAACAGCTCTCTAAGTGTCTTTTTTGTACGAGACTCAGTCTGGGAGTGGACGCTGCTTTTCATCGTCACTTCTCTTTATTACCTTTAATTTGGAACGGTTCCTCAGCCTTTCTCTTTCTTTTATGGGATTGACCATTTTGAAGATTATAGGTTATTTTGTAGAATGTCCTTCAATACAGACTTTTCTCATGATGCTGAAAGGTTGTTTTCTTTTTTCAGAAGACCTTCATCTGATCCATGTTGTCCAACATGTTTCTAATATTTTTAAATATTAGAACGTTAGCCCTGACCGGTGTGGCTCAGTGGATTGAGCGCGGGCTGGGAACCAAAGGGTCGCCGGTTCGAGCCCAGTTGGGGCACATGCCTGGGTTGCGGGCCAGGTCCCCGTTGGGGGGGCGGTGAGAGACAACCACACATTCATGTTTCCCTCTCTTTCTCCCTCCTTTCCCTCTCTCTACAAATAAATAAATAAAATATTTAAAAAATAAAAAAGAATGTTCATTTAATAGTATTTAATGTTCTTTTTCTTTGTCCTCAAAGAACATTAAACACTACTGCATGAACGAATGGAAGAATGGAATGTAGTCATAACCGAAGAAGAGGGGCCGCAGCCCCCCCGTACTGTACTTCTTACTTCTTTATGGAGGTGCGGCATTTGTACAGCATTCACTCAACAAGTATGGAATGTGCCCCCCCCCCCCGCGTGCTGTTGTAGGTGACCACCTACTGCCCACCAGGCCCTGTCCAGGCTTTGGGGACTCAGCCTTGAAGAAAGCAGACAAAAATCCCTGCTTCCAGCAAGCTGGGCCATGGAGTTGCCTGTTCAGGTCTTTGTCAGGACCCTCCTCTCTCCAGGCATGGGGGTGGGGGTAGGAGACAGACAGCTGGGTTTAGGGGTGTCCATGGAAGAAGCGTGGACCCCTCACTGGACACCTGGAGAAACATCCTTTGTCAGACGTGTGTGGCTCAGAGTCCTGCCTGTCACAGGTAAGCTCTGCGACTACAGGACGGTCCCCTGCCATGTCTTCTCTGAACCTGGGCCATCTCTGTAAAGTGGGGTGACTGTCCGCACCACACAGGCCATAGGTGGGGTTCGGTGAAGTAAGATGGAGTGTAGGAGCCCAGCGCCAGGCATGCACCCACCGACTCCAAGGCTCCTCCTCTTGCCCCCCCTCAACTTCAGCCCCCCTCCCTCCCGCCAGCACCCCCCAAGTGTGCCAGTGGACTCCCTGCTCAGCCTGCTCAGCACTGCTTCCTCCAGCAAGTCGCTCATCTCCCTGGAGTTCAGGGGCAGGGGCTATGCTGAAGGCAGGCTGGTGCCTGGGGGTGGTGGGACTCAGCTCGGTAGTGTGTTTCTAGGACAGCCCCTCTGAGGAGGGGAGGTCACTGCCACCCGTTGATGTGGCACCTGCAGTGCCGGAGTCTTGTCCCTGCCTGTGAGCACACCGGGAGGTGGTGGTGGCAGGACCAGCCCAGGCCACCTCTCCTGGGAGAGGGGCCTCCCTGACTCCCTGCAACGTGTGATCCCAATGTGCTGCCGCCTGCAAACCACAGGAACTGAGGAACTGTGGCTCCTGGCCAGTCACCAGGCCCCGGGCCTGTGGGGGTCGTGCAGACACAGACACGAGGGAAGAGGGCGCCCCACGCAGAGGGGACCACAGGGCACAGCTGAGTGCACAGTGGGGCGCTGCACAGCCTCACAAACAGCCCGAAACCCAAGGCTGTCACCGCCAAGAGCCTGACCACATGCCAGATGGGGACCGGCGTGCCACGGCAGGCACGTGCCCTGCCCGTCTCCCTGCAGTCGTCACCTGCTGCTTCTGCTTCTCGGAGGCGACGCCGTCCCACCACAGCCGGAAGTACTCCTGCTCCGCGAGGACGAAGCGCCGGTGCCTCCTGTGGGTCAGCTCCTGCACCACGGTGGTGTGCACGCTGGCCGCGTAGGCCCGCATGTTCTCCTGGGGAGGGCCACCGTGGGGGCGGAGGCACAGTGACCAAGTGTCCCTGGGCCTGCCTCTCCAGCCACGCCTGCATGGGCTGTCCCTCTGCCTCCCCACTGCATCCTGACACTGGGGAGGCCAGGACAGGGAGAAGGATGGGGCTGCCTCTTGGAGAGAATGTGCTGTCTTGCAGAGAGACCGGAAGACTCGGACCATGACGCTCTCTCCACGGGCAGTGTCCTGGAGCAGCGTGCTAGCTGTTCCCAAGGGCGCCGTCGGGAACAGCACAGTCAAGGGCCTGGGGGCCTGCGTGGGCTGACAGCACAGGGCAGGGTGTGTTGAGAGCTGCCGCTGAGAGGTGCTTCCTCCTGGGTTGTCCCTCGGTCACCTGCATGCCTCCACCAGGCGGGAGGCTCCAGGGGACGGATGGAGCCTGGCCACTTCCATCCAGGTCTCCAGGTGCCCCGCACACATGGGCGGCTGGGCAAAAGGCAGGCCAAGAGCCCTGGGCAGGCAGCAAGCAGGCTCCAGGGTTCTTCCTGAGCGACCCTGGGCCAGGCGCTACCCTCTCTGGCCCTCAGTTTCCTCTTCTGTAACTGTGGAGGGGGGTGACAAGCATGCTCCCACCCCTTAAGCCATCTCCACCTGCAGGTGAGTCATCACCCCCAAGGGCTCCCACGTGCCCAGGACCTGACTCAACACTCAGCATCGGTCCTCCCGATGCCTCTGCCTCTCTCTGAGGCTGGCTCCTCCCTCGCTAATGTCCTTTGCGGAGGGATCGATCCACAGCCACCGAGGGTCTTTGTTCGCCGTCACGCCTTTCCTCTCTCGTTCCAAAGAAGCGCCCCACCCCACCCCCCACTGCTGAAGAACCAAAGGAAACCAGGGACTCGCCTGATTTTTCTGTTTGTGCCGATTCGTTCGTTGAGTCAACAAATAGTATGGCGTGTGTCCCCCATCCACCAGGCGAGTGAGAATGGCAGTGACAAAACGGGTGAGCCCCTCCCCCAGCCGTGGAGCTCCCCCGCGGTGGGGAAAGCAGTCCACAGACAAGGCAGTAGGTGAAGTGTGGGGATGGGGGCAGACCTTCGATGGACCCCTGCAAGGCCTCACCAGAAAGTGACCTTGGAGGAACAAGCTGAAGGAATTCAGGGACTGAACCGGACACTGCCGGGGAGGAAAGCCTTCGGGGTAGAGGGGGCAGTGCCTGCTCTGAGCCCCGCACCACCCTCCAGAGGGCAGCCGGGGCCCACGGGGCGTCTCCCGGCCAAGCACTGGCCTGGCCTGGCCAATGAACTCTTCATCTGACCTCTGTGCCCTCCACTTTCCCCGTCTCCAGTGGGAGAACTGAGGTCCACAGCAGCCCTGGAACCAGATCCCTCCCCATGGGTGCAGACCCCCGACAGAAACCCACACAGGGACCCAGCGGGGAGGCACAGGTGCAGCCCCAGGGCACACGGGGAGTTGGCGCTGGGCACCTACCTCGATGGTGTAGAGCCAGCCCACGTCCATGTGGCTGTGGGGCACCACGAAGACCTTGATGAGGTCCTCGCCCCGGGCCCCCGACAGCTGCCACACCGCCAGCTGTGTGAACAGGGGCAGCCAGCAGAGCGGTCCCATCCCAGTGCCTGGCAGGCAGTGACGGGTGCAGGGACGGCTAGTCTACCAGCGGGCAGGGCCCCAGGCAGCAGACTTGGCAGTGGCCCCCGTGGGGGAGGACGCAGGCAGGGGCCTGGGAGGCATGACGCCCCAGGCGAGGTGTCACCTGAGCCCTGCAGGAGGGGGTGCTTGCTCAACAGCTCCCAACGATCCTGTCCCCGTGTCCAGGTCTCAGGCTACTGCCATCCACCTTGAGGCCAAACCCTAAACACCACCACCCCCAGCAGCCTGGCAGACATCCCTCCGGCCAGGGAGCACCCCTTCCTCACCCCGGTGCCCACACCCCTCCGGGGCTCTCTAGGCACCTGCTCCGCACCCCCTGGGCTGGGCTCCTGGACCTGGTCTGCCCTGCAAAACTCAACTCAGTCCTCAGCTTGGAAATGCTGCCCCCGGTACCAGCGAGACAACAAGACTCGGCTCTCGTCCTCCTGAAGGGCAGATTGGCCAAGAGACACCATGCAGCAAGCTACGCTCCAAGGGGACGGGGCGGGCACCCCGGGTGACAGCGTCTCGGCCAGTTTCAGAGCTCAGGTAAGCGTGGGCTTGGCATCCTGGCCTCCTCCGTCCCTGTCTCCCCTGCACCCCCAGCTCCTGTCACTCACCGGTCTGCGTTGGGCTGTGCGGCCCAACCCTGTCCTGAGACGGAGTCAGAGACCTGGGGACCGCCGTCCGGTGCGGCAAGGCCGGTCCAGGTTAAGACTTACCTGAGGCCCTGTGGACATGCAGGCGTGCACGAAGGAACCCACCCCTCCCCTTCCTGGGCTGGCCGGGGTCCTGTCCCCCCACCACCACCAGGGAGCCCGCCCTGACAACTGCTCCTGCAGGCAGTCCCCCGTCTGGTCCACGGAGCAGGGACTGGTATCCCCACTTTAAGGAGGAACACTGGTCATCGGAAGGACTTGCCCACAGTCACACAGCAAATGCAGGAGCAAGACTGTCCAAAACACTTGGGATTAGGCCTGGGTAAAGCACTGAAGCTCTCTGACTCCAGCATCACATCCAGAAAAATGGGGTGGCGCTAGAGAAGCTGTGGATTCACAGAGCACAGAGGGGACAGCTTCTGTGTCCCCAGCCCACTCTGGGGACTGCCACGGCCCCACTGGGGCAGCCCACAGGGGCGAGAGTGTCGGCAGGAGCCACCTCTGTGCCCCCAGAGCAGGGACCCACACTGGGGGTGCACTGCCCGAGAACCGAGGGGCAGCCTAGCGGGCTTCATTTCCCGGCACCGCCGGGAGGGACCAGCTCTCCCGCAGAGGCCACCCGCTCCGCGGTGCGCACACCCAGAAAACGCCATCTCCGAGCAAGTCCGGGTCCTCCCAGCTCTGCCTGTCAGATCCTCCCTGGATGTGGACAAGGAAAGTGTCTCCCACCACCTGTGTCCTCATGACCCTCCAGGAGGTGCGGCCAGACCCATCTCCCGCCGCCTTCCCTCACTGCGGCCCTGTGCCCACTTTCAGCCCCAGGACGTGGGGCAGCGCTCCCCTTCCAGGCTGGCCAAACAGGGGGCCCTCTGAGGCCTCTGGGAACCCAGAGCCACTGACGGAGGCCCCCGGGGACCCTGTCAGCAGACTGGGACATGAGGAACCAATGACTGGCATAGTGTTAAGCCACTGTGTCTATCTGATAAGCATGTCCCCGTTCTATTTCCTGAGATGGCCACACAACGTCCCCCATGCAGGGAGCATGTCACAGGACACGACCTTGACCTCCTCCCATTGACAGATGGGGTCCATGTATTCTCCTGCTGCATTCTCTTGTTGCAGCTGCAACAAGTGGGCTGTGACACACTTGTAACCCACAGAGGGCGGTAAAGCGGCCCCGCTTGGTGAGTGGGGTGTCCTCTGAGGCACGCCCCCCCAACACGGCCCACGCCTACATCTCTGAGTCTTCGGACACCTCCGTCCTCCCTCTGCCCAAGGGTGCTCGGGCATCCCTCCGTCACTTGCTGTGGCCGACACTCTCCTGGCGTTCCGGGCCAACCCCGCAGCATGCTGGCACAGTCTCCCGGGGCCAAATCCTTCGTGGTGTGGCCACAGTCCACTTCGGCCGCTGGCAGACATACTGCGGACCGGGGGCTTCCACAGAGACGTGTATTTTCTCACAGTTGGGAGGCCGGAAGGGCCCCGGGTGGGGCCAGTCTCGGCAGGTTCTGTGACAACCACAGAGGCTCACTGTCCCTTCACCAGGAGTGGCCTTTCACTGCGGGGACAGTGCTCCCCAGGGGCAGGTCTGGTGTACCAGGCCGAAGGGAGTTCTGCAACTCGGACCCGAGCAGCCGACTGTCCACAGCCAGGCCAGCCCACACCAGGGTCTCCCCACGCGGTGCTGGCGACCCCCACACAGAGCCCCGTCCGTGTCAGGCGTGGGCACGCCCCTGGGACCTCTCTTGAGGGGGCCATGGCTGCAGGGGACGGGTGCAAAGCGTGACCCGTTCTGCGTGATCTCGAGGAAGGAGCAGCCTGGCCGTTCCTCAGGGGTGTGTGTGGGAGTTTGCAGGAGGGGCGCACTGGCACCATTGCCTGTTAGTCCTTGCGATGCCGCGCCCTCCATCCTCCAGAGCCAGCGGGACGGGCCCGGGGGCTCACGCTTGCTGTGATGGGCAAACTGCCCAGGCCTGCACCGCGCCCAGGCCCTAGGGCCAGCAGCAGGGACCCTGGCACCCCTTGCCTCCGACCCGCCACCACTCCCA
Organism: Micronycteris hirsuta; assembly: GCA_004026765.1. NCBI lineage: Eukaryota > Metazoa > Chordata > Mammalia > Chiroptera > Phyllostomidae > Micronycteris > Micronycteris hirsuta. The sequence continues at coordinate 21,893 of PVJI01020210.1, read as the reverse complement.
GGGCCTGCCTGCTGGTGGCCTGACCCTCAGCTACATCTCAGACCTTCAGGGTTTGGCCCTCGATCTGGCACTTCTAGAATACAAGTCCTGGTCTGTGGTCCTTTGTTACGGCGGCCCTGGAAACCAACACGCTGACAGTCCTGCGGTGGCAGCGTATTGTCCCCAGTAACGGAGTTACTGCGAGGTACCGCGACCGCGGGCCCCACGCCCAGGCCAGGTCTGCCCTCAACGGCGTGAGGCAGCAGGGTCCCCAGGGTTGGGGGTTGGGGGTCACAGCCCCACAGCTGTGGGCCTGTGTGAATGATGCACAACCAACTCACCCTAACCATGCAACCGGAACACTCACTAGCAGGACAGTCTCCGTCACCTTCTATTTGTGCCATTTCTTAGTCCTTAATGAACCTCTCCAAGGACCACTGAGGAAGGGCTGACACCAGAGGGACACAGAGGCCCCTCGTGAGTGACCACACAAGGGACAAGGCAGTGGGGAAGCACAGGGAGGGTGTTCTGATGCCAGGTTGGGACGGGCCTGCAGGAAGGGACCACCATTTGGCTTAGAAAATATACTTGATTCATCTTCAGGAGAAAACAAAGCAACTTTCAGAGCACCTTTGGATGAGGGTCCTAGGGCCACCATAGCCAAGTGCCACACACTGGGGGCTTAAGCCACAGAAGTGGGTTGTCCCCCAGGTCTGGAGGCCAGGAGCCCAAAATCAAGGTGCCTGAGGGCCGGGCTCCCTGCGAGGGCTCCCGGGGAGGATTCTGTCTTCAATTCCAGCCCGTGGCGGCCCCGGCAACCCCTGGTCTTCTCTCGTTCCCGTCTGTTTCTGCCTCTGCCCTCACAGAGCCACCTTGCCTCTGTCTCTTCTCAGGAGAACACCAGTCACAGGGGAGCGGGACCCTCCCCACTCCAGCATGGCCTCATCTACCTTGATCACTTCCACAGAGATCCTATGGCCAGAGAAGGTCCCCTTCCCAGCTCGTGGGGATGGAGACTCCAGCATGTCTTCAGGAAGTCACAATTCAACTCACTGCAACCCGAGCGAGCACAGCTTGCGACTCCCTGTGTAGTAGATTTCCAGGCACCAAAACGTTCGGGGAAATTTCCACAGAGTGCCCAAGCCCTGCTTTCAGGAGCAGGTGAGACTGACAGACTTTGGTCATCGAGCAAGTGGTGGCGTCGTGCATGACAACTGCAAATTGTAAGTGACCCGAAGACCCATCCACAGCAGCATGGACAAACAAGGGGACGGTGGGTCTCCAAGTTGGGCCTCAAGACCAGTAGTCCGAGCATCGCTTGGGAAGCTGTTAGAAATACAAATTAGCCCATCATAGATAAGCGGATAGCCCGGCCAGTGTGGCTCAATTGGCTGAGCATCATCCTGCAAACAGAGAGGTTGCTGGTTCAATTCCCAGTTAGGGCACATGACTGGTTCCATCCCCAATTGAGGTGCATACAGAAGACGGCCAGTCGACGTTTCTCTCCCTCTACTTTCTCCATCCCTTCCACTCTAAAATCAAAAATAAAGATAAAATTTTTCTAAAATACAATTGATCAGGCCCTACACCAGACCAAATGAACCAGCCATGGCGGGTGGAGCCTGGCTGCGTGTTTCAGCCAGCTTCCAGGTCATCCTCGTGCGCCGCGGGTGCGGAGCCCCGCCCCGGAGCAATCGGAACGCAGGCAGAGGTGCGCACGGAGGGATAACAACGACTCCACTTGCATGGGGCTCGAATTGGGCAAAACACACCAGGCTGCTTAGGGTCGGATTCACGGCTCCTAACACGATAAAGAAAAGCAAAGAAGCTGGCCACCAAAAGCCACAAGGGGGCTACCTCGAGGGGCGAGAGGCAGGACCAGATTGGGGAGAGACGCAGCACAATTTCTGGGGATGTTGGCGTAGCCTTATTTCCCGATCTAAAATTATGTATTGTTATAGTTACATATATTTTATATATTATAAATAGCAGGCTTCCTATATATCCCATATGATCTATTCCCTATGTAAATATATATTACATATGACATACCTATACAAATATTGTTATTTTCACAGAAAATATTTAAAATGTTAAAAACTAGAAAAATGTGAAAATGATACAGGTGAAAGTGAAAACGGAAAGAGCAAACCCAGAGTCACACCTGGCTGGAACCCGGCCTGCACGGACCGGGCTGGGCCGGCTGCAACCACCGTGGCACCTCCGCCCAGATGCCCTCAGCCGAGACGTGGCTCCTCCAGCGGGACTCCATGTGACCGCCTCCGGGCCCATGAGCTCCTCTGGCCAGGACGGAGCCGCTTCACCAGCGCTGCCTGGTGCCCACGGAACCGTGACTGCAGGTCATTGGGGTTCTAGCCCATTAAGTTTGGAACACGGCGAGAAACGAGGACGGAAACACGTGACTTCTCTGCAAGGCCTGTATCACTACATGATGTCCCTCCTCCTCCTGCGTCTGCTTTTGACCTTAAATACTTCTTTGTCCCTTGTCACCGCAGGCGTTTCCAGTAAACAGCAAAGGCCCCTGAGCTCAGGCGTTATTTCACCTCCACGCGCCAGTTTCTGTGCTTCCAGTAAAGCTGCGGAGCTCGGGACGGCATTTCCTCTCTCTCCCCTGAACTGAATTTTAACTTTATTGTTGCTGGGTTTCCTCCTCCTTTTCAACTGGCTGGTTTCTACTTTATTCTTTCTTTTCTTCTCTTTTCCCCTCATCACTCTGAGATTTCTACGAGTCTTTTCAATTTTGTTAGCACTCACTCCCTGGGTTTTTTCGTCCTATTCATTATGGATAAGCCCGGATTTGTTTGCTGGGACATCGAAACCTCCATTACACCCCACCACCCTCGGGGGGCTTTATCACCCATCTCCTCCCTCCTCTCCCACTCGCGAGACAAAGCCTGGGATGGAGCGAACACCCCCACTACCCCTCCCTTTCTGACCCCCTCTGAATGTGGTTTTGTGGGGCTGTCCAAGCCCCAGAGAAGCACGCGAGAGAGAAGCGGAGGGAGCACAGCGGTGTGAGCCCCTGGGAGCCAGCTGGGTGCAAACGGCACGAGGAAGGGTGGGGGGGACCGCCTGCCAGCCCCCCAACGACCTCAGGGACAGACAGCAGCCTTCTCCCAGCCCTGGAACTGGGTGCCCTCGGCCTCCGGCCCCTCCGGCCCCTCGCACAGGAGCCCAGGCTCACTGGGACCGCAGGTGTGCCAGCGGCTTCGGTCCTCCCCACCCCAGGGGACTCACAGGTGCCCCGGGCTGTGCTCCAGGCCCTGCCAACTGGACCCCCAGCACCACCCCCCCAGGGGCATCAAGAGAGACAAAAAACCCTTTTTCTGCTCTCCCCGAAGTGTTCAGAGCCAAGCCAGGGGACTCGGAGTTCCTATGCGTGCCCCGCAGCGCCTCGCTCCACTGGGCGCAGGACACACTGTTCGGGGTCACACTCGAGGGAAACGAGCTCCGGCGGCGCTGCGGCTCAGCTCACGCATCCGGAACACCGGTTCCCGCTGACGTCGCCCTGGGGCCGCCGGCGGAGGGCGGAACCGGCGAAGAGCTGCGTGCGTCCTTGATGATGCCGGTCTGGACAGACGGAAAGAAAATGTTACAGCTCTCCTGGGGGCGCGGGGTGGGTGAACGCGCGCGGGGCGGGACCACAGCGGGCCCAGGGCAGGGCACTCACCAGGAGGCAGGCATAATAGAGGGCGCGATGTCAGGGGGGCATTTAAGGCCAATAAAAGCGACTGGGTCTGCTTGTCATCACAGCTCACAAGCCGCTCAGACAACACAGTGGAGAAACAAACACCCCTCCCTCCGAATGCACTGGCCGGAGTCCCTGCTGGAATGTTTGTGTGCGGGGCAGGGATGCCCCCGGGTGCCCAAGTCCTAACCCCTACCGCGGGAAACGTCCTTCTTCGCGCCCAAAGGGACTTTGCAGGTGGGACTGATGAGATGGGCAGGTGACCCCAGATTATCCGCGTGGGGCCAGGTAACCTCGAAAGAGGAGGAGGTCGAGGTCAGAGTCAGGGAAGGAGGTGGAAATGTGAGCAAGGGGCCAGGGGCCCAAGGGCAGGGGCGCCCGCAGAAGCTCTGTGGAAGCCTCAGGAGGCCCACGGCCTGCTGACTTCTCCCCCCAGACCTGTCGTGGGGCGAAGGTGGATCTCAGGTTGTGGCCGTTTGTCGCAGCTGCCACAGGAGTCTCACACGATGTGCAAGCTTGATATCAGTTCGTTTGAACGATGTTTCCCCTTCGGTAAGCACTTATTCTACAGTGGAGTCAATTCAGAAACTTCCGACTGCAGAGCTGGCCCGGTGCCGGAGGACTCGCTCTGTCCCCTGCTGAGAGGATGCTGCGAACAGCCGGGGGGCCTCCGCTGGTTTGGACGCGGCTCACGTCAGGCCCTGCCGGGCCGCCCGTCCTGCGCTCCACAGGGTCCACAGTGACCGCAGGGTCCTTGGGAGGCGAGGAAGCAGACTTCCCTCTTCGCAGCCCAGCACCTACGGGGCCACTTGGACTTTCAACTTCCTTTTGCAATTTAAAACACAGTGCGCTACTCTTGTCGAGTAATAAGTGCGAATTTTATCTAACAAGTGATATATTTTAATTTGAATAATATTTTAAAATGTATTTTTAATTGCTAATTGCTTTAAAACTAAGGAGCTCATTAAGAAAATAGAATGTCCTATCAGTGGTGTAATTTACTAGTTGCCTAAACTGCACCTTTTGCAGAGTTTTCGGTTTTGTTAAAATTCACCTACTAATTATTGGACAACTTAATTGTGTCAGATATTCTATGAGACTAACCTGAAAAGAAAAACTCTGTGTTTCTCCTTCGCTCCCACACACCACCTCACTTCACATCACGTCGCACAGCACACGTGCGTGCGGCTCTCCCGGACCAGCATCCCCTGGACACGCCGGCCCAGACTCAGCGTCAGGCCCCACAGGGTAAGGGGTCCGCGCCAGAAGGCCGCCCCGCCTCAGACACCGCCCGCCAGCCGCAGGCTGTCGCTGCCCTTCTCGCAGACCGGCTGTGGGTCAGGCCCCCACGCCCCGCTCCTTGGGCCCGACACCCCGCTAGCCAGCTCTCGGGCAGGGAAGCACTTGTTTGCTGGTGCGGCGCAAAGGACACAACAAAGGACAGGAATGGACAGATGAACAGCGGCCCCTGGGCACAGCCCCTGGTGCCCGCCCGCCCAGCACGGCACGTGCTCCCCGGCCCAGCAGCCCTCGGGTTGTGGGAGGCTTCGCCGCACAGGCCGCAGCGATTATCTGGATTATCCGCTCCGTTCCCGGCCCTCGTCCCCTCTGCAGAGTGGGCGATGGGCGGACACGCCAGGCTTGTAGTCATGGCCGCAGGGCAGTGATCCTTCTGGGCAGGGAAGCAGCCCCTGCCGGGGAGCCTGCCGAGTCACTCAGAACAAAAGGCACTGCTGTCACCCTGGACCCGCCAAGGAGGTCGGAGCCCTGCAGCAGGGACGGGGGTCAAACGCAAAACGTGAGAACTACAGATGCTACAGACGCTCCCAGTGCTCTGGCCGCTAGGACATGACAGGGCATTCGGGGGCAGACGGGTCCGTATATCCCGCATCACTGCCTGGATCCCAAGGTAGGTGTCAAGGCCATCGATGCACAGCTGTGCTGTCTGTCCTTCGAGACCTTGGAGCCCTTGTGTGGCAAGACCAGCAATCGGTCCCTAAGCATTCTTAACTCCGTTAAGAAATGTGGAGGGGGTGGGTGCCCTTAAAGACATGGACCCTGTGGAGCGCAACGAAGAAAAACCTTTAAGCAAAGGAGGCGGCAGTTGGTCTACTTTGAAATATGAAATGCCTATGACATCACACATAGCTTTAGTTCACGTTTATTCCTGCAGGGAACCTGTCATAGAGAGGAGGGAGATTAAAAACTCTCCCATCAGGTGTCCAATATGCCAGGAACTTCACAAGAAGGGGGAAGAAGGAGCCATCAGCTCCGGTAGCCCAAACCACTCCCCTGGTGCAGACAGGATGGGGAGGCCGGGGAAACACAGGAGCCAGGGGTTGGAACTCAGCTCGTGGGAGAAGCTGCCTTGGACCTGGAGCCACAATGGGGCTCATCCCTCCTCCTCCCAGAATTGAGTTTGGAGGTGCAGCCACTCCCCAAAGGGCAGCCCTACCAGCTGGAAAAACAGGCGCCAAGGGAAGAGGCGCCAAGAGGCGGCCACGACCCCGTGCCCCCATCCAGACCCATCAGTGGTCGGCGACCCCCACCCCGCCCCGGGGTGAGGGCTGTGCTCAGGTCAGAGCGGGGTGGGGCGGGTCTGGAGGCTGCTCCTCTCTGCACCCCACGTTCTCACCCACAAAGCGAGAGGCACCAGCCTCACAAAGGGTGGTGAGAACACAGTGGAAGTGAGTGCTCAGCCCCCAGGGCACTTCCCCGCCAGAACTAGAACTTGTGATGATGGGAGTCGCTAAAGCCCAGCCCCGCCCCTTTCCAGACTCCCAGGCAGGACTGCAGGGTCAAGGGGGCTGTGAACTGAAATTTTGAACTGTCAACATTTTACCCATAATCCTCCTTTCCATTTTTCATTATTTTATTATAAAATGATTATTACTGTATTTTACTCATTCGTATTTCAAGTATAGGGAAATACAGAAACAAAACACAGAACAGACCCTAAGTGTCCTGCTCTGATGCCGTCTGTGGCCCACCCCACACCCAGCCCTGCCCTCTTGTCACGACCACCCAGGCGGTTCCCTCGACCAGAGCGGCCGACCGGCTTCAACCTTCCTACTACCCTGGCCCGCGCCTTCAGCAAACCCCGGAGCTGCACCCCGTGCGGTGCCTGACCCGCAGGGCAGGGCGCGGCATCACGCCCACTGGTTAGAAATGCCCGATTACAGGACTACAACCTGCATTCTGGTGAGACCCAGGGGCTCGGGTGCACTTGAACTTGGAACAGCTCTGCTCCAGGGGCTCCAGAAGCAGCCCCAAGAGTGAGACTTCTTTAGCCAGTGGTATGTCATCACAAGTAAAAAATACTTTTCCGTGTCAAACATTCGAGCAAGCTGACAGTTCAGAAGGCGCCAGGATGTCCCTGGGCCTCAGGCTCCACAGCACAAAGACCCCAGGGGGAGCACGGACACAGGGATCAAGTTTACCCTCCTCAAAGTCACAGGAATTCCTCCACAGCTACACCTCCTCCCTCCCTCCTCCCCCCCAGGTCTCCCCAAATACCCACAAACCCTCTCCCACAGACCGGGGCCAGTTCCGGGCCTGTATCTCCTGGGCCGGGGCACTGAGGCTTCCAGGCCCAGACCAAGGGTCAGTGGGGCCGAAAAGCGTCCTCCAACTTCCCAGTGCCCAGCTGACCCCCTCCTCAGCGCCCCACCCCACAGTCCCGGCCTGTGTGTACTTGTGGTCCCAAAGTCCCAGGGCCACCTTGCACTTGCAAAACTGCCCGGGTTTGTCTGGCAGATGAGTTAGCTGCCCTGACGAGGAGCGCAGGCCGCAGGCCCCCTGCTGGTCCCCATCCAGCCCCTCAGCACCGCCCATGAGCAACACCTCCAGAGAGCCGTGCACACACTGACCAGTGCCTGCGATGACCACTGTGTCCCACCCTTGCTCCGCCCCCAGTGAGTGTTCAGCGTAGCAGCCACTGAGCCTCTTCCTAGATGGTCAGACACGCTGTCACTCAAACGACTGCTCCTGCCAAGTCCCCGTCCCCCCTGTACCTCCCACTGGGGTACCCTGCTCTCACCCCACCTGCCAAGAACACTTCCCTGGATACCCCTACGTGTCCTACACGTCTCTGCTGAAGCGTAACCGTCCCAGGCGCCGCCACCTGCCCTGTGTGAACAGCGATACCCCCTTCTGTTTCTCCTACAGAACGTACTGATGACGTTACATAACCTTCCTTCCCGACTCACCAAGGCCGGGCTTGGCTCTAAGCCTACAAAGGTCAGACCCAGCGCACAAGCCCAGGGTTCGCGCACTACCCAGCCGGATGCCTGGGGCACTGGGGGCACTGCTGGATCCAAGATCAGCACAGGGGGCGCCCCGCCATCCCTGGGCGATCACAGCCTGCCTCAGACTGCTCGATCGCCTCTCCCGGGAGCCCCCGTGGTCAGGGACGTGGAACGGCACAGGGTCGCAGGGATATGTAACCACGTGGACTTCAGCTCCCTGCCAGCGGGGCCAGGCCGGTTTCTCCCAGAAGGCCCCGCCTACTCTGCCCCCACACCCACCGCCTGGCTCCATGGGCTTTGAGCATGTTTCTAAATACGCATCTGACCTCCACTTCACAACGATGACCAGCGAGAAACTTCCATTTTGAAAGAAATTTATTTATCTCACCTTTTCCTGGCCAAGTCAATGGCTTTGGTCATTGGCACAAAGATTCCAGAAACTGGCTTTCAGCCTCTGTTCTCCCAGCAAAATAAACTTCACAAGCCTGAGCTCTGAGGACTAGGCTGGGAACCACCTGCGCCTGGAAGGGGCCCCCTGTGGCCACCAGCTCCGCGCTTCCCTCCCCGACACCCCCCACCGACCCCGCAAGGTTGTGTGCATTTTGGCAGGGAAGCCCCTGAACTGTGTGACTGTATCATATCAAAAAGTCGGCAAACACACATAGTAACTAGAACTCATCCCCTAGCCTAGGTTACTCACCAGACAGGTTACATGATGTGCACCCATTAACGTGCCACAGAAACATTACAGTTCTGGGAAAAAGAAGGAAAAACACAGCCTCTTCCTTCAATCTGACGACTGCACAGTCCCCAAAACGCACCCGCCACTGTCCTCCATGCCCAGCCGTCCTCCGGCCGCCTCAGTTGGGTCCAGAGAGTCTCCACACCCTCCACTGGGGCTGGGGTCCTGCTTCAGCAGCTGCAGTCAAGGCGTGTCTTCTCTCTTGCAGAACTCTGATCTCAAGTCTTTCTCGTGGGTCCCCAAATTCCAGGAAGCATAAAAAAATAGTAAAGCACAAGGGTATACTTGCAAACTTCAAAAATACAAGTCACAGTAACAATTATGACCACACAGCAGCTTCCTACCTAGGTCCTGTTTCTTTTTCTTTTTTAATGTAAGAGCATTTAATAAAAAGTAAAATGTAGCTAAACTGTCTTTTCCAAGCGAATGCACCTAACAACCACATTCCGCACACGACAATACAATACTGAATTCATCTACCGGAATGGCACTGGAGATGGCGCGTTTACCATGATGAAAACGCAGACAGAAACACAGGGGGCAGAAAAAGAAAGCCTCGTGGTTTCGGCCTCTCCAAGCAGTCAGTCCTCCTTACCAGCCGATCGGAGCCCAGCAGCGGATAACCTAGAGTGCAAGCGGGGGAGCCGCATCAGCACAACGGACACACCCAACCACCTGAGACGCTGCAATTTCACCGAAGCATTTGCAAGTTTCCAGCCTGACTTCAGTTTCACAATTCTCCCACGCGTCTCTTCTTTTGCCCTGTGACCTAGGTTTGCGCCTTAGTGACTGGGCTGGTCCACATTCTGCAAATATTTCCTCTGTTTCCAAACTGCACACCAAACTATTTACTTCTCATCACCAACGTTAGGAAAGTAAAATGATATCTAAGCTTAAGTCGCAGCAGTCTCAGCTTCAGCCTCCCCGGCCCCACACCGCCTCCCACCGCCCAGAATCGTTGCATTTCGGGGCAGGGCATTCGTTATAAATCCCCCTCCAGCAAGCCAGTCGCCGCTCGCCGAGACGCACCTGCTCCCGCGTCCTTCAGTAACACTCGTAGGTGTCTATCTGCTGGTGGAGCTCCACGATCCGCTTCCCCATCAGCGCGGCCTCCACCGCCTTTTTCTCCACCTTCTCGCACAGCTTCATCACCCGCTCCTCCGCCTCGGCTCCGGGGCTGCGGGCGGGGTCCAGGGCGCTCTCCTCCGAGGCCTCCACCTCGCTCTTGATTTCGTCCAGCAGACTCTCGATCTCCAACAGCTTCCGGCGGGCTCTCAAGTGCGCGCGCACGTGCTCGCGCTCGAGAGCGGTGACGTCCCGGCGGACGGCGTGCAGCGCGGGGCTCAGGACCCTCTCCCAGTCCTGCTCGGGTTCTCGCTCCTCGTCTGCGTCCACCGGCCGCATCGCGCCGCCCGCCGCCGCCCCTCGCCGCCCCGCGGCCCCCGCGGCCCGGTCACCGCGCCCGAGAGGCCGGCCGGCCGACAGCGAGTGCCGAGCGTGCTGCTGAGCTCGGCGGAACCGCCACTATGACGAGCAACAGGTTCTTTGAACTTTCGCAGCCGAGGCGGCGTCCAAAATGGACTCTCAGCCGTCTGCCAGAGCGCTGCTGGCGTGCGGCCCCTTTACGACACGCCGGGGCTCCTTTACGGTCACGCCGCTGGTGTGAACTGGCAGGCGCGCTCGCACGTGCACGCTCCTGTCGACCTCCGGCACTCGGGTCTCTGGGGTCTCGCGCCCCGGTTGCAGGTCTAACCCGTCGCCTTCTCTGCACCGGTGTAGTAAAACAGCTTACTCTAGCGCCTACTGTAATGCTCGAAGTACTAACGTTCTAAACTTAAATTAGCAAATTAAGTTGTACCGTTAGAATCCTTTCGTGCACCGAGCAAGTAGGTGGCTTACCCAGGGTCTGGATTTCAATCTAGGCAGGGTGGTTGGGAACTTGCTTTTCCCTGAAACTAGTTGAGAACTGCGACACCCCAGTGCTGATGCTAATAGCCTTGTGCTCCTTACAACCTTACCCAGCCTCCACCACTACTTTCGACTGTAGGACCGGTTTTACTTGACCTTGGGTTTTGGTTATGTGTGCGTCTCGCTTTACCAGACTACTGTAGATCTGAGTCAACGCTGTTCCTCCCCTCCATCTGGCACTGAGTATGCCCTTGGAGAATAATACTGAAAGAATTCGTTCTTCATTAGGCACCTCTATGAGATACAGGCCCTCGGGGCAAATACTAAGTCATCTATTTCCCTACAGCCATCACTGAGCTTAGCACACAGCAAGCGCTCGATACATGTCGCATTAACATTATTTCCCAACAATTTGTACATGCAGTTACCGTCGTGTGTTGTCATTGTGAGATGGATAACGTAAGTTTCTAGAGCTAGTCTTTGTGCATCTAGCAGATAATACTGGGGAGACCCTCATTGTTGGTTGGCCAGGGGTCACTCTCAGCTTCTGTAGGCCAGTCTGGTCCTTGCACATGGTCCCCTCCATATTCAAAACAAGCAACAGCGTGTTGAGTCATCCTCATCCTCTGAAGCTCTCTGACATCCCTTGTGCTCCTAGCTGAAGAAAACTCCACTTTCAAGGGGCTCACGTGAATGGATTAGTTGTACCTGAATAATCTCCCCTTTGCAATATAATGTAACATAATTGCAGAAGTAATACCAAGGAGCAGAGATCACAGGGGGCCATCACAGGCTCCCAGGAATGCTAAGGGCATGATCTCACAGCAGCCAGATAAAACAGACGTAGTCGTCATTAAGTCTAGAGAGCTAAGCATACCTCAGAAAGACTTGTGGTGCTTACTTGGTACATGAGTGCATGAAATAAAATACATGGGAAACGCACAACATTTTTGAGGCAGCCATATTAGCAAAAATGCTGCCCGCCTGTAGGAAAAGAGACTAAGACTGTTCAAAATGCAAAACAAACTTATAGACTCCCAATTTTCTACCAGCAGAAAGTAGACGCTGTAGCCAAAAACTGCATATTTTTCGAAGCTCTCCTCAAATGTGGTCAAGGAGTGAGATGGATAAGGAAGAACGTGCCCTGGCTGGTGTGGCTCAGTGGATTGAGTGCTGGACTGTGAACCAAAGGGTTGCAGGTTCAATCTGTTGGCCAGGTCCCCAGTAGGGGGCGTGCAAGAGGCAACCCCACATTGATGTTTCCCTCTCTCTTTCTCCCTCCTTTCACCTCTCTCTAAAAATAAATAAATAAAATATGTCTTTAAAAAAAGGGAAAGACATGTTGGAGAGCACAGACACCTGTGAAGAACAATGGACAAGGACAGCCCCTGAACTAAGAATGGTTTTGACACTTTTAAATGGCTATTAAAAAAAAAAAAAAAAAAAAACAGGAATATGTGACAGACTGTATTTGGCCCACAAATCATATATATACTGTCTGGCTCTTTATAGAGAAAGTTTGCCGGTCCCTGCCCTAGTGAACCTTTTCTAGGTTTCAGAACCAGAGCCGAATCAAGGAGTTTTTCTTCTCTTTGAAGTAGATAAACTTGGCAATATTTGCCCCACAGAATGTCAAAATTGTTACAGTTCAGTGACTTCTGTGTTGCTCGTTCTTCCCTTATACATTGGCATTATCTCGTCACAGCCTCACCATTGTATATTGGGTCAGTGTGGGTATTATAGATTGCATATTGTGTCCCCCTGAAATTGTGTCGAAACCCTAACTCCCAATTAGATGGTATTTGGAGATGGTGCCTTTGGGAGGCAACCGGGTGATGAGGATGGAGCTCCCACGAGGGGATTAGTGCCCTTGTGAGAAGAGACACCAGAGAGCTAGCCAGCTCACCCTCTCCGTGTGAGGAGACAGTAGGAAGCCAGATGTCTGCAAGCCAGCAAGAGAGCACTCACCAGATGCCAGATCTGTGAGCATCTTGATCTTGGACTTCCCAGCTTCCGGAACTACAAGAAATAAATGTTTGCTGTTTTAAGCCTCCCAGTCTGTGGTTTTGTTACAGTGGCTCGAACTGACTAAGATAGTGGACAATAACTTGGCTTTTAAAAAAGTTCATAGGCCACCCTGGCTGGCATGGCTCAGTGGATTGAGCCCCAGCCTACGAATCAAAGGGTCGCCAGTTCGATTCCCAATCAGGCACATGCCTGGGTTGTAGATCAGGTCCCAGTGGGGGATGCACGAGAGACGACCACACATTGATGTTTCTCCCTCTCTTTCTCCCTCCCTTCACCTCTCTAAAAAATAATCAAATAAAATATTTTTTTAAAAAAATTCCTAGGCCTCTGGGCCATGAAAACCCATATTTAAACCTGATGGGGATCACAAGATCCTGGATTTCCAGCCTGATGACATAGCTGGAATAAACTTTGGGGGCTATTTGGGTGGGGAAGTGGAGAGGAAATTTTACATGCGTAATTGGGGGCCATGGGCGCAGATTGTGGTAGATTGCATTGCGTAATCTTAATTCCCCGCCCCTTCCTCACCCATGTCCTTTGCCTTGTGTCCTGGCCAGTGAGACGTTGGCCGACGTGAAACAAGCACACGCTGGAAGCAGGCGAACGCAGTCAGGCCCTTTATTCTCGCCCCCGCCTCTGCTAAGAGTAAGCTGGGTTGTCTCGCGGGTCTGAGGACGAAGGTGAGAGAAGCGCCGAACCAAGCTGCCCTAGACTGACCCAGCCTGAATCGGCCGGCCCGCAGATCCGGTACGAGCCAGTCTTGATCACCCAACTCCCGGCCAACCGCGGACACTTGAGAAATGTTTATTGTAGTTTCTGGATTTTGGGGTAGCTTGTGCAGCAAAAGCTAACCGATGCACTTACTGTGAAGCCTTTCCAGGTAAGATTATGATTCCCAAATAAAACCAACAGTGTGAAGACTTAAAAGGGGCAATTTATTTCTATCAGAGTTAAATGCTTGTTGCTTTAAGCCAGTAAGTTTTCGAGTGATTTTTTTTTATATAGCGATACATAACTGAAAAAGATACTGGTATCTGAAAATGGGGTGCCACTGAAACAACCTAAAATGTGGGAGCGACTTTGGGACTGAGCAGTGGACAGAAGTTGGAAATATAAGGAAAGAGAGAAAAGGCCCGGTGGTATGAGAAGTCTTTCTGTGAAGGCTTAAAGAAAAGTGAGGAATCTGGAGGAAAGACATCTTTGTTACGCAGCAGCAGAGAATTTGGTGACACGGCGACTGGCGGAAAGCCGGGAAAGAACATGCAGCTGTTGAGCTGGATGAGTGAGCTAAGGCTGTGCTGCAGGCATTGCCTGACTTCTTATAGTTGCTTGCAGTAAAATGCAAGAGTAGAGAAAGAAGCTAAAGAAACAACTATAAAATATAAACAAAAAATAAATTAAATAAGCAAGCCAGGACTTGCCAGGCGTGCCAACAAAATTGTTTCGCATTGCCAGCAACGCTGGATGGTAAATGATGAGAACATTAACAGAGCTTCTGGGCAGAGATCAAATCCAGGTTGCTGTCAGGAAAGCAGCCTTTAAAGACGCCTGGTGCCGTGTCAGTGGGGCCTTTCAAACACACGCAAGGCTGTATAAGCATTTTAAAGGCATGCCTCACAGACTTTTCCTTCTGAACAGGGTTTCTAAGGTCATAAGGGCATTACCCCGGCAAATATCACTGCAGCCCAAAGTAGAGAAGGGCTTATTTCAACGAGTTTTGTGGTTGTGGTTTTTGTGTGTAAACCTATTAATCCATTATGAATAAATTAATAAGAAATTCATTTTTTTTAAAGTTTTAAAGAAATTTCATCATTTTGAGCTAAAGGAGACAGACGATAGAAAATGAAAAGGGAGTTTTGTTTTTTTTTTAAGACTTTATTTATTTATTTTAGAGAGAGGGGAAGGGAGGGAGAGAAACAGCAAGGTATGGTTGCCTCTCACTTGGCCCTCATTGGGGACCCGGCCCGCAACCCAGGCATGTGCCCTGACTGGGAATCGAACCGGGACCCTCTGGTTCCCAGCCCGCGCTCAATCCACTGAGCTACACCAGCCAGGGCAAAAAGAGAGTTTTGGAAATTGAAATATCTATAGGCAAGAAGCAGGCTGAAGAAACTACTCAGCGGCAATCCCTCACTATATTTTATGAGAGGAAAAAAGATGATTGAGGGGTTGCAACTGAGAACCCAGAGGGCAGAGCCAGAGTCACAGAGGCGGTTCCCAAGTAGTGAGAGTGAGCGGTAACCAAAAACTGGAAACGTGGCGCAGCCAGACTGCAGAATTGCTACGGACCAGTGACCCCACAGACTTCATGTTTTCCCCTCTGAAAACACCCACTACCCATTTAGTGGTCACCCCACATTCCCCCTCCCTCCATCCGCTGGCCGCCACTAGTCTGTCTTTTGTCTCTAGAGGTTTTTCTGTTCTGGGTATGTCATATATATATATTGGTTTACTGAAGCTGCCACAACAGAGTACCACAAACAGGTGATTTAAACAACAGATATCCATTTTCTCGTGGTTCTGGAGGCTGGAAGTCCAAGATCAAGGTGTTGGCAGGTTCGGTTTCTCCGAGGCCTTTCCCCATTTGCTTGTAGATGCTGCCTTCTCGCTGTGTCCTCACACAGCCTTTTCTCTGTGCATGAGCATCCCTGGCGTCTCCTCCTCTTCTTGTAAGGATGCTGATCATATTGGATGACTTTTGTTAACCTCTTTAAAGGCGACTGTGATCTGAATGTTTGTGCCCCTCCCCCAAAATTCGTATGTTGAAATCTCAATTACCAACATGATGGCGTCAGGGGACGGGCCTTTGGAAGGTGTGAGGTCATAGCGACGGAGCCCACGGATGGGATGAACGCCGTCATGAAAGTTCCCACAGCGCTCCTCTGCCTTTCCGCCCTGTGAGGGCGCAGCAGAAGGCAGTGGCAGTGAACTAGGAAGAGAACTCCCACTAGGACTTGATCTTGGACTTCCAGCCAATTTTGTTTCTAGAGGCCTTACTAACTTCTACTACTACTGCTGACAATTTGTCTTAGATTCTTTCAGATCTGTGAGCTGTGAGAAATAAACTTCTGTTGTTATGAGCTGCCCAGTGGTGGTATTTTGTTAGAATGGCCCAAATGCACTGAGACAAAGGCCCACCTCCAAACACGGTCACACTGGGGATTAGGGCTTCCACATATGAATTGCAGGGAACACAGTTCAATCTGCTTTGGACATTTCACCTGCAAGGAATCGTGCCGTATGCAGCCTTTCCTGTCTGGCTTCTTTCAGTTGGCATAATATTTTCGAGCTTTGTCCAAGCTCTGGTGCATATCATATAACTCCATCCCCTTTTATGGCCGAATAAGACAATTGCGTGGATAAGCCACAATTTGTTTATCCATTCATCCATCGATGGCCATTTGGGTTGTTTCCGCCTGTTGGCATTGTATATAATAGCATTTCTTCTATGCTTTTTCTTTTTTCTCTTATTTTAAGAAATTATTCTCTTCTATGAGATCATTTAAAAAATGCTCCTTTACCGTCTCTTCTAAAACATTTAGTGTTTGGTTTTCCATTTTTGAGGGAAATCCATCTGGAAGTGAGGTTCGAGGCAGGGGACTAATTGCCATTTCCCCCCACACGTAGAGCTCGTCACTGCAGCCCTGCTTCCTGAACATTCTGTCCACTCCCCCGGGTCTGCAGTGGAGCACCTGTCCACATTGGGCCTCTGTGCTAGCCTGTCCCTATCTCTTCCCTTCTATTGGTCCCCAACTCTGGGCTGTGGTTACATCGACTTAATTACCAAATTAGCTTCATAGTAAGTATTGATAGCTGGTTAAGTGGGCAAGGCCCTCTGCTCCTCCTTTTCAGGAGTGTCCTGGCTTTTCTACTTGTCCCCCTAAACCTCAAATTAGTTTTTCACATTTGACCAAGACAATCAAACAGACCCACCTGATGAGATTTTTTTAATTAGGATTGAACTGACTCATTGGACCAACTGGGAGAATTACAACACTAATTCTGTCAATTCATTAAGTTGGTCTTTACTGTATTTCAATGCAATTTTATAATTTTATGCATAAAGACTTTATATTATGGACTTCCGGCCAAGATGGAGGCATAGGTAGACACACTGTGCCTCCTCGCCAAAAGAGGAAAAACAACAATTTAAAAAAGCAAAAACAGCCAGATATGACAGAAAACTGAACTGAGTGGAAGTCCAACAACCAAGGAGTTAAAGAAGACACGTTCATCCAGACGGTAAGCAGGGCAGTGCCGGGTGGAGAGCACTCGGCGAGACTCAGTTTGTGGAGCAGTACCAGCAACGCTCCAGCTGCCGTGAGAGGCCAAAACATGGCAGGCGCACTCAGTGAAACCGGGGCTGAGACTGGTGGACTGGGCGGTCCCTCATTCTCGCTTAGATAAACTGGGAGGAAAAGCTGGGGAGCGGAACAGACTGCATGGCCCACCAACGCAGGGAAATAAAGCCTCAAACCACTGATTGAAGACACCTGTGGGGGTTGAGGCGACAGTGGGAGGAACTCCCAGCCTCACAGGAGAGTTCGTTGGGGAGACCCACAGGGACGTGGAACTGTGCAGGCCCGTCCGCTCACCCCGGAGCCAGCAAAGAGGGGCCCAACTTGCTTGTGGGTAGCTGGGGAAGTGCGGAGAACAGAGCAAGCACCATTGTTCTCTCGGGCCCCGCCCCCACAGACAGCGCCACAACACAACCACGTGGGTTACCCCGCCCTGGTGAACACCTAAGGCTCCGCCCCTTAAAGTAACAGGTGCACCGAGAAAAAAATGGCCCAAATGAAAGAACACATCAAAACTCCAGAAAAAATACAACTAAGTGACAAAGAGATAGCCAACCTATCAGGTGCGCAGTCAAAACACTGGTAATCAGGATGCTCACAGGATGCAAAGAAAGATTATCACAATTACTTGAACAAATGAAGGATAATATAAAGGAAATGAGGGGAAATATGCAGGGAACCAATATGAATGAGAAGGAAACTGGGACTCAAATCAACAGAGTGGACCAGCAGAAAGAAAAAAACATCCAACCAGCCTGGCTGGTGTAGCTCAGTGGATTGAGCACGGGCTGGGAACCAGAGGGTCCCAGTTTGATCCCCAGTCGGGGCACATGCCTGGGTTGCAGGCCAGGTCCCCAATGAGGGCCATGTGAGAGGCAACCATACTTTGTTCTTTCTCCCTCCCTTTTCCTCTCTCTGAAAATAAATAAATAAAATCTTTAAAAAAAATCCAACCAGAAAAGATTGAAGAAACAAGAATTAAAAAAACTGAGGAGAGGCTTAGGAACCTCCAGGACATCTTTAAATGTCCCAACATCCGAGTCATAGGGGTGCCAGAAGGAGAAGAGGAAGACCAAGGGATTGAAAACTTATTTGAACAAATAATGATGGAGAACTTCCCCAAGCTGGTGAAGGAAATAGATTTTCAGGAAGTCCAGGAAGCTCAGAGAGTCCCAAAGAAGTTGGACCCAAAGAGGAACACACCAAGACACATCATAATGACATTACCCAAGATTAGAAATAAGGAGAGAATCTTAGAAGCAGCAAGAGAAAAGGAGATAGTTACCTACAAAGGAGTTCCCATAAGACTGTCAGCGGATTTCTCAAAAGAGACCTTGCAGGCAAAAAGGGGCTGGAGAGAAGTATCCAAGTCATGAAAGGCAAGGACCTACATCCAAGAATACTCTATCCAGCAAAGCTAGCATTTAGAATGGAAGGGCAAGACTTCTGGCAAGATGGAGGCATAGGTAGACACACTGTGCCTCCTCACACAACCACACGAGGAAAAACAGCAATTTAAATAAACAAAAACAGCCAGATCTGACAGAAAATCGAACTGAGAGGAAGTGCAACAACCAAGGAGTTAAAGAAGACACATTCATCGAGACCAGTCATCAGGGCAGAGCCGGGCAGAGAGAGTGAGGCAAGGCCATGGTTTGTGGGGCGGTACCGGCAACGCTGCAGCTCCCTGGAGAGATCTGCGGCAGGCATGTCTGACCAAAACGCGGCCGTGCACCCAGCCCACCCGGACCCAGCAGGGCCAAGACTGGCGGACCGGGCGGCTCCTCATTTGCCTGCAGACAAACCGGGAGAAAAAGCAGGGAGCGGAGCAGACTGCGCAGCCCATCGGCGCAGGGAAATAAGACCTCAAAGAACCGATTGAAAACAACTGTGGGGGTTGAGGCGGCAGCGGGAGGAACTCCCGGCCTCACAGGAGAGTTCACTGGGGAGACCCACGGGGACTTGGAACTGTGTGGGCCCGTCCACTGACCCCAGAGCCAGGGCAGAGGGGCGCAGCTTGCTTGTGGGTGGCAGTGTGGGTGCGGAGAGCAGAGCAAGCGCCATTGTTCTCTCAGGCCCCGCCCCCACAGGCAGCGTCACAACACAACGACGTGGGCTTCCATGCCCAGGTGAACATCTCAGGCCCCGCCCCTTAAAGTAACAGGAACACTGAGAAAAAAAAAAATGGCCCAAAAGAAAGAACACATCAAAGCTCCAGAAAAAATACAACTAAGTAACGAAGAGATAGCCAACCTATCAGATGCACAGTTCAAAGCACTGGTAATCAGGATGCTCACAGGATTGGTAGAAAAATGGTCGAAATTAGTTAAACAAGTGAAGGATAATATAAAGAAACTGAGGGAAAATCTGCAGGGAACCAATAGGGATGAGAAGGAAACTGGGACTCAAATCAACGGAGTGGACCAGCAGAAAGAAAAAAACATCCAAACAGAGAAGAATGAAGAAACAAGAATTCAAAAAACTGAGGAGAGGCTTAGGAACCTCCAGGATGTCTTTAAACGTCCCAACATCCGAGTTATAGGGGTGCCAGAAGGAGAAGAGGAAGACCAAGGGATTAAAAACTTATTCGAACAAATAATGATGGAGAACTTCCCCAAGCTGGTGAAGGAAATAGATTTTCGGGAAGTCCAGGAAGCTCAGAGAGTCCCAAAGAAGTTGGACCCAAAGAGGAACACACCAAGGCACATCATAATTACATTACCCAAGATTAAAAATAAGGAGAGAATCCTAGAAGCAGCAAGAGAAAAGGAGACAGTTACCTACAAAGGAATTCCTATAAGACTGTCAGCGGATTTCTCAAAAGAGACCTTGCAGGCAAGAAGGGGCTGGAGAGAAGTATTCCAAGTCATGAAAGGCAAGGACCTACATCCAAGAATACTCTATCCAGCTAAACTCTCATTTAGAATGGAAAGGCAGATAAAGTGCTTCTCAGATAAGGTCAAGTTCAAGGAGTTCATCATCACCCAGCCTTTATTGTATGAAATGTTAAAGGGATTTATATAAGGTATGGAGGGATATCAACAGGGGAGTGGTAGGGGGAGGGGGAAGGGGCAGAGAAGAAGTAGCATAAATGGGAGGTAAAACTAAAGGGAGGGGGATGTGGGGGTATGGGGGTGGAGGGGCAGAAAGGGGGAAAAATGGAAAAACTGTAATAGCATAATCAATAAAATGTATTTTTAAAAAAACAAAAAAAATATCACAGTACAAAGTCTATTCTGGCCTTAATTTTCACCATGTTTCCTCTGGCTGTACCACAACTTGAAATGATTCATGAACATAAGGTAATGTTATACCTCTGAAGTCATCAAGTTCAAAACAAAATGCCTGAAGCCTACCTCATGTAATTATTTCAGATATGCTTTAACCTGTGGAAGAATAATATGGTTTTGAAGAAAGTACTCTGTGAAGAATTTGTCATAAACATGCATTATTAATCAACTGTTTACTCCATCTTTCCTGCAACTTTTAAGATTACATTTGATTGAATTCAACTTTTTAGCAAAGCTAGAAATTGAGTTATTTTGATTTTCAGGCTGCATTACCAGAAGCTCTATAACAAGAAGGATGGTGGGGATAACTGACCAATTGTGCGCTTCAACTTACACAGTTGAAACATTCAAGACATCATCAGTAACAAACTGGAATGCAACTATGTAACAGCCAGAATGATGAAGGAACTTAAAACTTTGAGGATGGAAACATACAACTGCCTTCAATTATTTGAAGACATACCCATCAGAATATAGATCATATTTCTTCTGTGAGACTCTAGAAAGAAGAGCAAGAACCAGTTGGTAGAAATTATGTCTAGATATAAAAATGGATGGACCACTTCATAGAGATTAATCTCCCATGAGTGAATTTATGCAGGACAAAGCTGGATAGAGAACTGGAGAAGGGGCTGTGAATCCCCACAACAATTCACATCAGGTTTCTGTTTGCCAGAACCACAGCTTTTCTCTTTATAGTTGTCAGCCATAACTTAGTAGGCTACCTATTTATTTTGTCCCTAATGTCATTATTAATTAGACAGTTTCATAAATCCCTTCTTACTATTCTATCTCCGTCATTTATATGGTATTGTGGCACCTTTTATTTAACGGTTGAGAGCTATGATATGTCCTCTGCCATTCAGTGATCCTATTATTGACACAGAAACCACAGAACCTTATTCTATCTTGGTTCTCTCTCCTGCCTACAGAGGACAGCCACCACTTATCTTTGCAAGAATGGTAGGAGAGTTGCTTGGCCCTATCTGAGAAAAGCTTAAGGGGCTGTATACATTATACAACCACTCCAGCTCTCCTTTTTCCTGCACCTCCTGCATGCCAGGAATATGCCAGGATTGCAACATCATTGATTTTACACTCTTGTTAAGTCCAGGCTTCAATTAAGCAACATAAAAGAGTGTTACAGCCAATGCTAGGTGCTTAAATCAAATCAATAATAAATTCCAAATCCTAAGAGAGTGTGCGTATATTAATGAGCTCTTTACATTCTAATCTAATGTCTTAGCTCTTTTTTTTTTACATGCTTAAAATTGACTCTTACAGGTACCCCAGATTCATAGTGATTCTTGTTTAAAGATCTTGCAAACATTTTATGTGCGAGTTACCTCATTCTGGGTCAGACTTCGTTTCTCTTTACCTGGGTTATGTTTAGATTGAGTTTTTTATGATCATGGAAGTGAATCATTGTTGGGTGTTTTTGTGAAGAGGAACCAATGATTGCTTATGAAGCATCTCTCACATGCAAGTATTATAGATTTCTATATGGGTAAAGACTGATTTCCCAAGATTGAAAGGAGAGGGACGTATGAAAACTTTCTTTACTTTTTTATAATTTTTCTCTGAACCTAAATATATTTTAAAAAATAAAATCTATTTTCAAAAGAAATTGCCATTCAACTTCTCAATTTTTTAACCAACATTGTCGTCGCCATGACTAAGAGCCAAGGACAC